>PITA01022288.1:0-30657 GCA_004023965.1 Spilogale gracilis | reverse complement strand
TAAATGGGAAGTAGGGTAATCCAGGGAGAGAAACGAAACAACAGAGACTTTGGACACAGAAACAAAGTGAGGGACTTGGAGGGAGGGGGGTGGGGGGATGGGAGAGCCTGGTGGTGGGTACTGGGGACACCTAAAGCATGGAGCACTGGGTGTGGGGAATGGGGAATGAATCTTGGAACACTGGAAAAAAAATTTAAGTAACATTAAAAAAAAAAGATTTTATTTATTTGAGAGAGAAAGTGAATAGAGGGAGAAGGAGAGGAAGAAGTAGGTTCCTCGCTGGACAGGGAGCCTGATGTGGGGCTCAATCCCAGGACCTTGACATCATGACCTGATCCAAAAGCAGATGCTCAACTGACTGAGCCACCCAGGCACCCTCAGATCAGGCAAAATCTTGATGGGGGATGGCTTGTGTCTGAACTTTGGGAGAATGCTTCAGGGGCATTTACTTGACTTCTCAAACCTCCATAATACAAAGTTTTCTGGTCAATAGAGAGGCTATCTTTAGGTGCCCTATCTATATGACTTGGCCACCTGATTGGCACAGGTGGCCTAGGAAACCATCATTCCTCCTCATTTTACTAATGGAGAGAAGGGAACGCCCTCACAAGAGACATGCACTTAGCCTCTAATGCTGTGGTTAAGAGCAGGGGCTCTGGGGGAAGCACTGGTTTATGACATGCACTGATTTCAGTGGTCTAAGTTCTCCCTTGGCTGATTTCATTCATGGTCATGTTTAACAACCAGCTGACACTATTCCTGAATATTGAACAGTTGCCTCTGGGGAGCCAGTGGCTGTCAGTGATCCCCAGTGTAAGCGTGTGATCACATAACTACTTGTTTCCTCCATGCTTTTCCTCTAAACTTCAGGCTCCATGAGAGAAGTGACATCTGTCTTATTCACCACGGTAACTCCCATGCCTTAGCAGATGTCCTCCAAGTCCTTACTGGCTAATACTTACTGGCAGATGATCTGAGGTTATAAGGAGTTCCCATAAGGGTCCCAGTCCCTTACATTGTGCAGTTTTCTTAAGCTAAGTCAAGTCTGAGGGATTTTTGTTTTGTTTTATTTTGTTTGTATTCTTTTTCTTTGAGCAGCAGACCAGCATGGCTCCACCATTTCAAAGAACATGTGTATATTTATGTAAGCCCGAGAGGAGCCGGAGCTGGAAGAAGGAGAGCAGGGCTGCTTCAAGGGCTCCTGCCTCCCGCCACCTGCCCCACCACCCCAGAGAGCAACTCCAAGCCGCCCCCTCCTGCCAGTGACCTGTGGATTCTGCTTCCTTACAAGTCATGTCCGGGAGTCAGAAGAGTCAGGAGAGCCGGTGCTAGCCGCCCTGCCCCGCTGACAACTGGAGAGCATTAATGCCTGCCCCGCCACCCCACAGAGGAGGAGAGGGTGAGGCGAGGCATCCGGCTTGGAAAGGTTCAGCAGTGTGGGCAGTTGAGGCACTGTGGCCAGCGGGGCATGAGCCAGGGTTCCCTGCATGGTGCCCCGGGACAGCTGCGTGTCCCCCTGCGCGGCCACTCATCGTCCCAGACTGCATAGCTTTACAGACAGAGCCCAGGCTACCATACTCCTTTAAGTGGAGGATTAGGGACACTCCTTTCCTCCTGAAGGCAGTGACATTTAGGGACCTACACTCACCCTCTGGGGGGGGGGGTGCTTCAGTAGCTTAGTGGGAACCTGTCCTTTGTATCCCACCTGTTTGACTGTCCTGTCCCTAACTGAAGTTACAGAGCCCATGTGAGACTTCTGTCTCACCTTGTCGGGCTTCAAGGTCATTGAAGCCAACTCAAAGGAAATGACTGTCGGCTGGACATTACCCCAACCTGGTACCTCAGCCTGGACAGAACCTACTTCCATTCACAACCTTTGGCCTGGGAGCTCAAAAGTAGTGAAAAAACTATGCAGGGCAAGATAACTTGGTTCTATTTTTAACTTCGTCACTCATGGGCTGTGTGACCTCAGGCAAGCTACTACACTTCTCTGAACCTTAGTTATTTCATTTAAAATTTTGAATTACATGATTGTGAAGGCCCCTTTAGCTCTGATGGCCCAAGATGCAAAAATTCTACGTAATTTCTTCCTTTAAGAATGAAGTGTGCTCCCTGTCCTTAAAGAGCCTATATGTTTGTTCATTTGTTTGTTTGTTTGTTTTTAAATTATGGGGCACCTTGATGGCTCGGTCGGGTTAATCATCTGCCTTTGGCTCAGGTCATGATCTCAAGGTCTTAAGATGGAGCCCAGCCTCATGCTCAGTGGGGAGTCGGCTTTTCCTTCTCTCTCTCTGCCCCTCCCCACCCTGCTCGTGCACACTCTTTCTCAAATAAATAAAACTTAAAAACAAGAAATTTACATTAAGGCACATACATGTGAAAGATCACAGCACTGAAAGCGAGAATAGAGAAACTGAATATAGCATAGAACAACTGAGACAAAATTATAGTTACATTAGGGAAGGGAAAAACTAGTGCCTTTAATATTTCACTTGTATTATAGCAAAAACAGTGAACCAAGGCAAGAGTGATCAGGTGATTTTTGTTATGTTGTTGTTGTTCTATGTCAAGACTCAAGATAGTCCAAATATGTCCATAACATCATTATTAATGACACCCAATTCCTATTTCCTGATAAGTATTATCATTCACTGCCATCTAGTGTTAACCAGATAAATGAAATTTTTTCACATTGTTTTCCTAAATTCCTTTCCCAGCCAGCCCTCTGTATTCCGATTAAAGTGGAGCTTGCAAACCTTCTCTTCTGAATATCTAGTCTTGTGCTGTGATGTCTGTATCCTGAAGAATGAAGAACGTGTTTCCTGTCTCCCCAGGCACACCCTGTGGCTCAGTCTTGGCTAATTCTGTTTCTCTTCCCCAGACTCCGTCGCTGGCCCCAGCCCTCCTTGCATGGACTTTTCCTTCAGGTTTCATAACCTCATTGGACTAGATACATTTGTTGCTGGGTGAGAAAGTTTGTAACAGAAAAAGTAAGTCTATAACTCACCGGTTAATCAGGCAGATAATCAAGAAAAGGATTTCTCAGGTGCCTGGGTGGCTCAGTGGGTTAAAGCCTCTGCCTTCTGCTCGCGTCATGATCTCATGGTCCTGGGACAGAGGCCCTCCTGGGGCTCTCTGCTCAGCAGGGAGCCTGCTTCCTCCTCTCTCTTTGCCTGCCTCTCTGCCTACTTGTGTCTCTCTCTGTCAAATAAATAAATAAAATCTTTTTTAAAAAAAAAGAAAAGAAAAGGATTTCTGCACTTTTGTAAGTGAGCTTAAACTTTCACGTTAATAAAACTCCAACTCAGGAGAAACCTCTGAACTTCATATTAAACACTTGAGTTCCAAAGGCCCTGAAATAGTTTCTAAAAACCAACTAAGTTATTTAGGTAAACATTAAGTTGCTTTCATGTTTGTCATATAGCTACAGTAATTACATCTCTGGGCATGTGCAGACATTGCCTTTGTTTCAAATGTCTCCAATTAGTTTGTGCAAGTGTCTTTAATTTGTCTCACACGTCTCCAATTGCTGATATAAAATTCCTGTTCTATTTTTGTGACCTGGTTAAACAACAAAATACTAAACTTTGACTATTTAGAATCGGAATAAAAAGAATATAACTTACTACTATATTCAAATTTAAATCACCTATATTTTTGAAACACTATCTTTAAGAATTAGAACTCTATCAAGATTCATTTTAAGCCATTTGCACAACCCTTAACAGCAATGAACCCAAAATAAAGAAAATTGAAAGTCCCATTTTATGAGAGAGAAAAATCATTGTTCTTCCTAGATCTTCAGAAGTAAGCTCATCTGAAGCTTTACCTTCTGCTCTCAGGATATCAGGATAGAGGACTAAGCTCAGTGTTTATGGTAGAGTCCTTTCATTATGCTAACAGGTGTATCAGAGAGGAAAATCTCTGTTTTGCTCACTCGGTTCATTCACTCTTTTCCTTCCTGTTTCAGTTTCCTGATAAAAGCAGGTTTATGCTTTCCTCAAGATGGAGATCTTCACCCAAACCCTGTTGTATGGCTGCCTCCGTACCTGAATGCCTGAGGCCAGACTTCGTTCTTCTGACGTATTTGTAAGGCTGCTCTGGCTCCTGCTGCTCGGGACTGGATTTTGAGGCAACATCCCAATTCTGAGGTAAACCCTTCTTGTTACGTCCTAGCCAATTAAAACCTAGCTAGAATAAACTTAGCTTGATCCAGAGCAATACTCTTACCATTCTGATAATAGGAGCTACACACATGCTCGTGCCTACCTGAACGTCGCTCATAATCTCTCACTCTCAGAATATTTTCACTCCAGTGAAACAACTGTATCTCAGCCATAGTGTATTCCCCATCACTGGCTACTGCTGGTGAGTTACTGAGTAAATGAGTGAATAAATGAGGTGGATGTGGCTGACGCTATCCTAAGGAATTACATCAGAGCTTTCTACCAAGTACTGTCTAGAGGTAGGGTCTCTGGAATCACATGTCTCTAGATTCAAATCCCAACTTACCATTTACTAGTTGCATGATATTGGAAATTAGGTAATCTTCCTATGCCTCCATTTCCTCATCTGTAAAAGGGGGAATATAATAGTTAACTTTCTTATCAAGCTGTTATGATTTATTTTATGTGAACTACTCAGCATGGTCTATATCATGAGGGACCGAAGTTGGTTTGCCATGGCTCACGAGGACTGATAGTGTGTAACTTTTCTGATTCTCCAAATCCTCCCATTCTCCCATCCAGTAACCACTTCTTATCAGTAGCTTGAAATGAATTTGTCCTGTGAGAGTCTGTTCACCATGGAAATTGTCAAACATCACACATCAAGGTCTGACTTGGCTGCAGCTGTAAATTATAAATGTTAACATCATTATGACTATTTCTCAGTAAGTACTCCAACTCCCTTGTGGTTTTGAGAAGGCATTCTGCTAATTAAATACATTCTGAGTTGAAATAACACTGATGGGATTGATTTAGCAACTGATTGCCTCAGGGGAATTAGTGCATACCTTTGTGGTCTATAGATCTTAATCCTTAATTCACTTGAACTGATTTTTGGCTCCATAAAAATAGGAACCAGGTCTGCTTTTCTCATTGCTCTAACCCCCATATCCAGCACAGACCTAGGACCGAATAGGCACTCATAAATATTGGCTCAAATATTTGAACAAATAAATGAATGAAATTTTTCTCACCACTCATATTTTCAGAAGGCTCTCCTATCTATCTCACCTTTTTCTCCAAACTACTCTTTGACACTAGTAGGTCAGTTTTATGCCTATTGGATAGGTGAGGAAACTGAAATCCAAAAATGTGCCTGATTAGTGATTTGTTTTCATTCATCATATTATGTCCAGTACTCCAGCATTACTCAAAATGTGTTCCATAGATTGTGAATTCTGAAGGATGATAATAGTTATCATGTGACAGGGGGATCCATGGAAGAGTAAGTTGCAAAAATACTAAAGTTAAAAAAAAATGGTTTATTCAATACATTTTAGCAGAGACTTTATTAAGCCAATGGACATTGTGAACCTGGAGTGAGGATGGTTCAACATGTTACTGAATGACGTATCCCCAGTATTTGTGTGAAAGGATCATGAAAGCAGTGCTTCTCAGACTGTCACGTGCCTGTGAATCAACAGGCAATCTTGTTAAAATGCAGATTCTGATTGTGTGGGTTTAAGGTGGGGTCTGAGAATCTGTGTTTCTAAGGAGCTCCCAGGAGATGCCCCGGCTGCCGGTCCACAGGTCACACTTGGAGTGGCACGGCACTAGAACTTATCAGAGTCAAGAAAAAATACTTGGTATTGCAGTGAAAGAGCAAATAACACTACTGAGGTGTATCCTACTCACCGGAACGACCAACTGTTTAAACTAGTATGCTGGTGAGCAGGGGTGAGGGAAGAAGGGATAAACCCATGTGAAGAGCACTTCTGGAGGAAGCAGCAAGGAAGACTAAACTTAGGTAGCTTAAGTAGGGTGGGTTTCATTCAGCTAACATCTAGGGGGTGAATTAATTGAGGGAGGGAACATAAGGATGGTTAAATAGCCCCCTAATGGGTGTATAACTAATACAGGTTCATTTCGTTATTAAAACCCAGGTAGAAAGTTTTTTTAAGGGGAAGAAAGTCAGACCCAGTATTGGTTCATTATTATTTTCTTTCTCTATCTACAAACTCAAGTTCCGTGGGTTATGAATTTTTAAAAACTCATTATTCAAAATGGAATATTAATGGCTGAAATTGGAGGGGAGGATGGACTGAGATGAAAAAAGGTTAAGCCTAATCAAGCGAGGAAGTAACACTACAAAATAGAGTCAGATGGCTAAAGGGTTCATAGACCCTCTTATCTCCAAAGACCCTCCTTCATCTCGTCTGGGAACCTGGTTTTGGCACCTGTGTTACTCTGGCAACTGCTAGTCTCTGCCGGTGACCTGGGCCTGGCCCCCTCTTCTCTCCTGGTCCCTTGACAACTGTGTTTTAATAACCTTTGTGGGTCACACAGTGCATAAATGTAGAGCTCGGGATTAGTCTAATGGAGGTGTGATAAGGTTCTCCCATAATATTTCTACCATAGATTCATTTCTACCAGTTATGACTTGACATATTTTGGTAACTTATCTGCACAAAAAGGCTAATAACTCACGACAGCCTGATAGATCAAAACCTTTATCAGTGGAAAGCACTATTTTGCTTAAATTCATAATTTCTCCCTTTAGCTCTTTGTGTTACGTTCATTTGATCACTACTGTTGTTTACATTTTTAGATTTATCTTTATCTTCCCATAATGCTAGCTTACATTATTCTCTAGTAATTAAATTTCTGAACTCAAATGGAGAATATTTGCTTTTTGCTGATGTTTGTTTTGTTGATAGGAGTTGATAGGTTTTACTTTTTTGGGGTAGTCTTGTTTATGTTTTTGGACTTTTGTGTGTTTTGATGTTTTCTATCTTTTAAAGAAAGCTATTCTGATATTGCATGTTTTATTTCTCTTCTACTTTGAGTGCATTCATAGGTACTTAAGTTTAAAGTTACTTAATTTTAAAAAGAAATTGTCAAAGCTGTATTTCTTAAGTTGCAAACATTAGTTATGAAGCAGTATCTTTACTCAATTTGAACAGAATTGACTCCTTGCTAAGAAAAATGATTTAGTACATTTGCCATCCCCTGTTCACCACCCATAATTGTGAAATGCAAACAGTCTGACTTTTTTTTAATAGTTGTCAGAACTGTCATTGATCAATACTGAAGGTATAATCTACAGTTACATAGCACTGGTGGTCTTGGAATGTATACAGTGGAAATTTACAAATGGGTTAGTCATTTCCCCATAAACAACTGTGTCCCGTGCCCTATACATTCATGTACTGGTGGCCCTGATCTCCTGGAACATTTGTGGATTAGCGAGAATTCATAGGTATTTCTGTTCCAAAGTTTGGACTCAAGCATGGTCAGTTAAAACTAAGCTTCAAAATATCATAAAACAATGATCCAGTGCCCAAGAGAACCTTAGGAAACATTCTTTTTCCCATGTTTCAGCCCTCTGTTTTATTGCTCTTGTCTTATCTAGTGAATTGGAGCGCATGTCAAATGGTATTCCTCATTATGGTGAAAAATGAAACAAAAGGTGCTTTTCCCCCATTACCTTATATCCGGATATAGCCAAAATATATACACATGACACCAAAAGAACAGAGAGCTTGCCTTTTTCTAACTTGTTTTAAAAGTGCAGTGCAGACAGGCTAAATCCATCTGGGATTGCCATGGGTCACAAGTGTCATTAGCGCACAGTTGAAGCCCCTGTCTAGCGCGACTCTCGGATATTTACATGGCGAGGTTGTTTGTGTTGTCTTACATCTTCTCCTTTGAAGGTTATGACAGCCACTTAATGACAGAGTGCTTATGTTTTATCAGTGATATATGCTTTTGCATAATTCAAAGGCATCTGAGCCTTCTTACCTGAATACAAATTCTTAAGTCACACACACAATACTCTGTATATTAACATTAACAGCCCAGATGCGTAGTCTTATTTTTTTCTGTTTACTCCTGTGATTTGTATTATTTAAAATATACTGTTGAAATCAGAGTTTACGTTTCAAAAGTTATCTCTAGTGGTAACTCTCAGTATATTCACTTATAAATCGCTCTTAGGATGTCATTTTTCAGAACATGAAGATAGGTGTGTATAACCTTAGGACCTTAAAACCTCAGCTAATTACTGTTTTCTGAGGTTTTGTGTGTATGTGTGTGCGTGTGTGTAATATTTTTCTATGATAATGGTTTCTTAGAACATTTCTTTAAAAAAATATTAACAATAAATGGAAACATTTAAAATTATGCTTATTTTTGCAATTGCCATTCTCAGTAGTTTAATCAAAACACCCATCCTGACTTTTTCTTTCTCATCTTTTCCAAGCAGGTAAGGGCCTAAATCTCAAGAAACATTTTATCCAAGCAGCAAAGTTGTGCCTGGACTGAAAGGCCTACCCCATGTTTCTGCTCATGTAGCTTCTCAAGGTAAACAACCTTAAAAACTAAAAATAGAATGACTACTTTAAGGAACTCAGCACTTTTTTGGCCCTATTTTATTGTTTTCAAAGTGGGTTATGGTAACTGCATACCAGTCTTGGAGAAAACTAAAAGCAGCACTTTGCCGAATCTCTATGTGCAAAGAACATCAGTAAAGCCAACATGGTATTGTGTTTTGTTTCATTTTTTTAAGATTTTATTTTTCTTAAGGAATCCCTATACCCAAGGTGGGGCTTGAACTCACGACCCCAAGATCAAGAGGCCCACGTTCTACCAGCTGAGCCAGTCAGGCACTCCCAACATGGTATTATCTTAATAACAAGGAAATCGTTGTTATTGATCACATTTTGATGATTCTTATTATAAATTGTAGGCCTTAAAATGGCAGTATCAAACATATCTCAAAATATTCCATACCATTTAGCTTTTTCTCTCACTGGCTTTTCTTCATAGCTAAAATACACACACACACACACACACACACACACACACACATCCCTACTTTCACGACTTAACATTTTGAAAAATTTGACCTGCCACATAGGTAGTACACATCATATTATGAAATTAATATATTCTACATTTCAAAGGTTTGATAAATTCTATGGACTGTCATTCACCCATTTATAGAGACTTTGAAAGTCCCTGATCTTCTGGCTGGTCATTTGCTGGTCGTGTCTCTGTGACCAGCTTGGGTAGAATCCATTTCAAGTCAGGAAGTGGCAGCATGGCTCTCTCAGAGGATGGTAGGTCTATACCGCATTTGGGCGCTGAAAGGGCCGCTTGCTTGTCTTACAAGTGGAGAGGGAATTGGCGGAGCTGACCACTAGATGGCGGTGCTCTGACGGCCCCAGAGAGGCCGGAGATCTACCTGGATGAGAAGGACAATTGTGCATCACATTTCCCAGGCTATTTAAATTTGGGTGAATGCATTTTTTTTTTTTAGTAAATTTATAATTTGGAAAGTTTTTGAAGTGACACTGAATGGTGATAATCGCATACATTTTTATAGGGAGCCCAATATTGCAGTTCTCTGGTACTTTGCTGTTTCCTGTAGCGCACCCTGGACTTGAAGGGCAAAATTGAGTCACCATGGTGAGCAGGAACTGGCTTTCAGTCCCTTTTTAAAGACTGCAATGTGGATTACTGGTTCCATTCCTTCATGGGGCCTATCCGTGTCTGCAGGGCTGGAGACAGCTCCCAACGTCACTGTGAACTTGGCACTGACAGGTGTATCTGGCTATGAAAGATTTTGTGTCTGCCTAAGGTATCTGGAAAGTAGAGATGTCCTTCCTCTTCATTCCCAGATGCTTTGGCTGCTTCAGAATCAGTGCTCTATACAGCACGTGCTTCTCAACTGACCTGTCGTGTTTTTGCCTTTACCAAGTCACTTTGGAGACAGGAAAACAATTACCTTCATGAAGCCACTTGCTATTCAACCTCCCCTCAGCCCCCCGCTCCCCACCACGCACACTTCCTTCTCTTTGTGGAAGTCCTTAAGTGGGGACTTAAACTGAGGGTCCTGCTTTGCCCAGAAACCATGCCTGTAGCAGGCGTTGATGAGAAATTCACGTTTTGAGAACAACCATCTCTGTAGCCGGCTATGGAAGACCTGGTTGTTATTCTAACGGGTTCCTGAGCTTCAGTATTGCATCAAAATTGAATTCTTAGAAGTTGGTTTGGAAGGTGCAAGTGAAACTCTCTTTCAGGTTTTGCTGGTACTGCTGAGACCCTTTCTGTCCATGAGCCATAATACCCTCCTCCTCCCACTTTTCCTTCTTTTCTTCTCCATCAATTTTTAAAAACAACTGAACAGTGTATCACTGATAACTTTCCCTTCTGTGACTTGTCTTCCCTTTTTTTTCAGTTTTGGCTCTAGACAGGGAGTATATCTCCTTTAAGCTGCTAAATACTTCTGATTCATGAAGAAGTGCCATTTTATACACCTGCTTATTCTCTGTACTGCTTCCTGGTGGTCTAAATAGCAATGCTACAACTGCAGTTGAAGCCTCTGTGAATCAGCACCACAAGCCACCTTTGCCCTCGCAAGGGGCCAGTAGAGTTTAGTAGAAGAATGAGCAAAACCATATATAATTGCCACTGCAGATTTTCCTGAGATAAAAAAAAACCCTTCTGCATGAAACAGAGGTCTCTGTCACTGAGGTGTTCCATTTGGGCTCAGTATCAACCACACCTCAAGGGGGCACTAGTTTTATTGTTGTCATTACTAGAATGGCCGCTAGGTTATCTTAAGTCTCCTTTTGCTTCTTGAGAACCTATGGAAATGCTTGAATGCCTTTTGGGAGATGGGGGGGGTTAGTCTTTAGTTGGAAATTGCAAGGGGTGGCCTGCAGTTTCCTGTCTTGTCTCCCACTGAAACTGCTCTTCCTTGAAAGCATGTTAGTGACTAAGACACTGGTGCAGAGACTACACTAGAAGGCTCAGTTGTAACAGAGTGAAGCTTAACCCAGCATGAAGCCACACAGTGAACACAGCTGTTACGGTCGAGAATCTGAGACAGGTCCTCTGTCACTGAACTCTGACTGCCTTCTTGACAACATTTCCATAATGTTGTCAGGAGCTGTTCTAGCTGTTGATTCCTGCAATTTCCCTGTAACTGCACTTGGGATCTTGCAGCCAAGCAGGTGCTGCTCTGTAGTTTCTCTGGCAGTCTCGGCGCCTGGGATCCCTGGATTACAGGGTTACTGGCCCCTCTGTCAGACCCTACGCCTGCAGACACTGCATGAACTAAGGGATGTCTAAAATTAAGCATTTCTTAGATGTACTTGATAGTTTTTTTTTAAAAAAAAATCATTCTCTACCCTGGCCAATAATGATTTATTTTGGAAGGATCCAAGCCATTTCTAGCTGCCTTTTTAAATCCCATTGCCCTTTAAAATCAGCCTTTAAGATAACTCTGTGGCTTAAACACACCTGGCAGATATTAAAAGAACCTGGACAATTCCTTTAAGTACTCACATTCATATCTAATCTTCAAATGATGTTTTATTTTCATCATCTTCTTATAAATCACCATTATTTGAAATAGATATCAGACCCACAAAAGAGCCATCTAGGTGTATTGTGCCCCTCTATGTCAGTCATGGTAAATTAAAAAAAAAAAAAGCAATATGCCCATTTGAGTTTTTACATCTTATAAAATGTCACTCATAATCTGGGAAGATAATGAGGTCATACATATCAAACACATGAAATTATATTTGAGAGATTTGGTGATCAAACTGGGGGGAAAATCTGCACTAGGATATGATAGCTGAATTTGTAATATCATCCTCATACAGTTCTTACATTTTTCAGCTTGGATGAAAAGGGAGAAAAATGACTTAAATAAATATTTGTTCTTCCAAAACTTTATAAATGATTCACTCTTCTTTAGTGGCTAGTATTTTTCGACTGCTAATACTTAGAATAGTACTGGAGAAGGGCAAGATGGAGGAAAGATGGGTGACCCCATTCCGGGGAGTCCCCTGAAGTGAGCTGAATTCCTGCAAAAAACACTGCAAGAACACTGTGAACACCCATAAAACCAACCTGAATTGTAATATTTCACATTTCTGGATCTCTGTGGGGAAAGAAGAGCATCAACAAAGAGGTAGAGTGGAGTGGGAGCGATCAGAGGGATATCCAAAGACGAAGGGACATGGAGAAGGAAGCCCGCAGAGGCGACTCATTGGAAAGCAATACCCCAGCACAAAAGTGTTGGGGAACAACAACAGATGACGGTCTGGTTAAAAGCAGGCAAAAACAGAGAGCCTGAGGGGCAGCCGGGGAAATGGGGATATTGAACTGCAGAGAGAAAGCGCGCCAGGGTGTTGCACGAGGGAATGCAACAGAGCAGATTGTCTTTAAAACTGCCACTATTTTTTTCTAAACTTTTTTTTTTTGTTCTCCACCGCTTTTCTCTGCCCCTTGGGCCAGGCGCAGACCCCTCAGGGGAGGCGATTTTACAGACTTGAGCGCGACGTGCGGGGCCACGGGATCTCATTCCCCCCTGTGTGGGGGTCACCACAGACTCTCTGGGCACAGACAAGGTTGCATGACCCAAAATCAGTTGTGGTTTCACTGGCCCGGGAGCGAAATGACAAGAGGGGACTTCCGGTGCCAATCTGACCAGCGGCTGAGGGTGCACCGGTTGTGACAAGAGGC
The DNA here is from genome assembly GCA_004023965.1 of Spilogale gracilis. Lineage (NCBI taxonomy): Eukaryota > Metazoa > Chordata > Mammalia > Carnivora > Mephitidae > Spilogale > Spilogale gracilis. Next base: position 17,950 of record PITA01022288.1, on the reverse strand, counting down.
CAAGGGGGAAGATACAGGGAGAGGCTGTGGGTGCCCCACCATCTAGAGAGCTGCTAGCTGAGGGCTCTCTCTGGGAAGGAGGTCTGGGCACAGACATCTTGTGCTGGCCTGACTTCCTGAAAAGCTGCAAAAAGCCGCAAAAGAACAAATCCTCCAGAGTACTAAAGCCTGACAACCTGGTTGCCATGGAGCCCAACCCCTAGGAAGGGGGCAGAGAGTTGCAGCCCAGGTAACCCGACTGAAAAACAGCCCGGCAGGCCCCGCTCCCAGAAGGCAAGCCAGAAGCACAAGAGGACAGCACCCAAACTGTAAAACCCCAACATTGGTGGAAAGGCAATATATTAAGCTCCTGGTATTGCCCCCAAAGCTGTATGCTTTATAGATAGAGCTTTTTTTTTTTTTAACCAGGTATCGTTTTATTTATTTATTTATTTTTTAAGATTTTTATTTATTTGACAGAGAGAAACACAGCCAGAGGGGAAACACAAGCAGGGGTAGTGAGAGAGGGAGAAGCAGGCTTCCCGCCGAGCAGGGAGCCCAACATGGGACTCGATCCCGGGTCTCCGGGATCATGACCTGAGCCGAAGGCAGTTGCCCAACCAACTGAGCCACCCAGGTGCCCTAGATAGAGCTTTTCACTTTATTTTCTTTTTTAACTTTTTTCTATTATTACTTTTAAAGTTTCCACTTTAAATTTAAAATTCATTCTCATGGTTTTTGTTCTTTTAATTTTTAACTGACTTATTATTACAACGTGATACTTAATACAACACTCCATAATAACTTTTTACCTTGAAATTTTTTCAAACACATACCTGTGTTTTCTGTTGTTGCTACTGTTGTTACTTCTCTTGTTTTTTTGCTTTTTCTGTTTTTTTTTCCTTTATTCTCCCTTCTTTCCTTTATTCTTTTCTCATTTAAATATACACATAGTTATAAGCTTCAAGGTAATCCTGCATCCCTATTCAATACTACCCATAAATACTAACCAGTTCTAATCTCCCTATATCTTTAGAAAGTGGACTCCTCTCACAGTAGTAACAAGACACACCAGGAGGATCTAAGATACTTTCCTTGCCCACAAGGAGGGTTTGCACTCAGCTTCTCATCCTATTCTGTCAGTGTTTCTATGTAATTGTTTTTGCCTTTTTAATATATAAATACTGGTCTTAGGGGCCATTTGGGTTGGGCTTAGCTTTTTGATCTCTTCAACTTTCTTTTACTCTTGATGGTCTTTTTCTTTACTCTGTTGTAGTTTTGCACCATATAAAGCCTACCTTTGGGGCCCACTCTGGCTGGGTTTCTTTTTCTTGCTGCCTTTCTCCTCTCTCTTTTTTCTTTCTTCTTCCTTTTCAGTGGTGACTTCTAATTGCTTGGAAAACTTCCAGTGAACAATTTACCTGGATAGTGGTTGATATATTCAGCTATACATCCCTTCAACCACTACTCGCCAAAATGACTCAGAGGAGGAATGACCAATAGAAGAAAAACCCAGAGATTGCAACCCCTGTCACAGAATTACTGGAAATGAACATAAACAATATGACAGAAATGGAATTCAGAGCAGCAATCTTCCAAGCAATGGCTAACTTGGTAAAGAACATTAGTCTCAAGATAGAAGCTCTACTGACAGAAGTGAAAGCCGAGGTTAGAAAGGCTATTAATGAGATGCAATCTAATTTAAATATGCTAACAGCTAGAGTAAGTGAAGCTGAAGATTGTATTAGTGATTTAGAAGACAGATGGATTAAGAAGGAGGAGCAAGAGAAGTCTTGGAACAAACAGCTAAAATCCCAGGAAAATAGAATTAGGGAAATAAATGATGTCATGAAACGCTCCAATATCAGAATTATCGGAATCCCCAAAGGAGCTGAGAGAGAGAGAAGCCTAGAAGATATAGTTGAACAAATCATGGATTAAAATTTCCCTAATCTGGGGAATAAAACAAATGTTCCTGTCCTAGAAGCAGAGAATACACGCCCCAAGATCAATGAGATCATAAAAACCTCCAGGTACATAATTGTGAAATTCATGAATCAAAAAATTAAAGAATATGTCTTAAGGGCAGCTAGGGGGAAGTGATCGCTTATGTATAGTGGGAGGACCATCAGAATAACATCAGACCTATCCACAGAAATCTGGCAAGCCAGAAAGGGCTGGAAAGACATATTCAGGAAATTACATGAAAAAAAAAATGCAACCAAGGATAATGTACCCAGCAAGGATGACTTTCAGAATGGAAGGAGAGATAAAGAGCTTCCAGAAATGCCAAAGTCTAAAAGATTATGCAACCACCAAGCCAGCACTACAAAAAAATATTGAGAGGGGTTCTATAAAAGAGAAACAAAACCAAAGAGTGACACAGAACAGAAATTTACAGAGGTAATCTATAGAAACATGAACGTCACAGGCAACATGATGTCAAAAAAAAATAAAAATATATCAATAATCACTCTCAATGTGAATGGCCTAAATGCTCCAATAAAAAGGCACAGGGTTGCAGACTGGATAAAACAACAGGACCCATCCATATGCAGCTTACAAGAGACACATTTTGAATCCAAAGACACTTCCAGGTTGAAAGTGAGGGGATGGAGGACCATCTTTCATGCCAATGGACCCCAAAAGAAAGCCGGGGTAGCGATTCTCATATCAGACAAATTGGATTTTAATCTAAAGACTGTAGTCAGAGACACAGAAGGACACTACATCATTCTCAAAGGGTATATAAACCAAGAAGATCTAACAATTGTAAATACTTATGCCCCCAACATGGGAGCAGCCAACTACATAAGCCAACTGTTAAGCAAAATAAAGAGTCATATTGATACAAACATATTAATTGTAGGAGATATTAACACACCATTTTCAGAAATGGACAGATCATCTAAATAGAAAATCAACAAAGAAACAAGAGCCTTGAATGACACATTGGACCAGATGGACCTCATAGATATATTCAGAACATTCCACCCTAAAACAGCAGAATAGTCATTCTTCTCAAGTGCACATGGAATTCTTCTACAGAATAGACCACATACTAGGTCACAAATCAGGGCTCAACTGATACCAGATGATTGAGATTATTCCCTGCATATTCTCTGACTGCTATGCCACGAAACTGGAACTCAATCACAACAAAAAGTTCAGAAGAAAATCAAACACCTCGAAGCTAAAGATGATCCTGCTCAAGAATCTGTGGATCAACCAGGAATCAAAGAAGAACTGAAACACTTCATGGAAACCAATGAGAATGAAGATACATCAATCCAAAACCTATGGGATACAGCAAAGGCAGTCCTCAGGGGGAAATACATAGCCATCCAAGCCTCACTAAAAACAAATTGAAAAATCCCAAATACACCAACTCTCATTACACCTTAAAGAACTGGAATATCAACAACAACAAATTAAACAAACCCCACATACAAGATGGGAAATAATTAAGATTAGAGCAGAGATCAATGAATCAGAAACTAGAGATATAGTAGAACACATCAACAAAACTAGAAGCTGGTTTTTTGAAAGAATTAATAAAAATTAATAACCCAAAAGAAAAGGGAGAAGACCCAAATTAATAAAATTATGAATGAAAGGGGAGAGATCATGACTAACACGACTAACACCAAGGATATAGAAGCAATCAATAGAAATTACTATCAACACTTATATTCCAATAAGTTTAACAACCTAGAAGACATGGATATATTCCTGGAAACCTATCAACTTCCAAGACTGAAACAGGAAGAAATTGGCAATCTGAATAGACCTATATCTAGTAACGAGATTGAAGCAGTGATCAAAAACCTCCCAAAAAACAAGAGCCCAGGACCAGACGGATTCCCTGGGGAATTTTACCAAACATTCAAAGAAGAAATAACACCTATTCCCCTGAAGCTGTTTCAAAAAATAGAAACAGAAGGAAAACTTCCAAACTCTATGAAGCCAGCATTACTCTAATCCCCAAACCAGACAAAGACCCCATCAAAAAGGAGAGCTTCAGACCAATATCTGATGAATATGGATGTCAAGATTCTCAACAAGATCCTTGCTAACAGGATCCAACAATACATTAAAAAGATTATCCACCATGACCAGGTGGGATTTATCCCAGGGATGCAAGGGTGGTTCAACACTCACAAATCAATCAACGTGATAGAACAAATCAATAAAAGAGAGAAGAACCACATGGTACTCTCAATTGATGCAGAAAAGGCATTTGACAAAATACAACATCCATTCCTGATTAAAACCCTTCAAAATATTCACTACTCCAAGCATTTTCCTTGCATGTACTCACTTCATCGTTACCACAGCTCTGTGAGGTATGTACTCTTATTAGCCCCACCTAACCAAGAGGTTAAGTGTTTTTCAAGCGAAAATGAAAGTATAGGGATAGAAGGAACATTCCCCAACCTCATAACATCTATCTACAAAAAACCCACAGCGAGTATCATTCTCAACGGGGAAAAACTGACAGCCTTCCCTCTGAGATCAGGAACAAGACAAGGATGCCCACTCTCACCACTACTATTCAACATAGTGTTAGAAGTCCTAGCAACAGCAATCAGACAAAAGAAAGAAATAAAAGGTATCCAGCTTGGCAAAGAGGAAGTCAAACTCTCTCTCTTTGCAGATGACATGATACTCTATGTGGAAAACCCAAAAGACTCTACCCTCAAACTACTAGAACTCATACAACAATTTGGTAATGTGGCAGTATGCAAAATCAATGCACCAAAATCAGTTGCATTCTTATACACTAACAATGAAAATATAGAAGGGGAAATCAGAGAATCGATTCTGTTTACTATAGCACCAAAAACCATAAGATACTTAGGAATAAACCTAACCAATGAAGTTAAGGATCTTTACTCAAACAACAGAACACTCATGAAATAAATTGAAGAAGACACAAAAAGATGGAAGATTATTCCATGCTCATGGATCGAAAGAATAAACATTGTTAAAATGTCTATACTGCCCAGAGCAATCTATACTTTCAATGCCATTCCGATCAAAATTCCACCAACATTCTTCAAAGCGTTGGAACAAACAATCCTAAAATTTATATAGAACCTAAAAAGACCCCGAATCGCTAAGGAATTGCTGAAGAAGAAAAACAAAGTTCGTGGCATCACGTTATCCAACTTCAGCTTTATTACAAAGCTGTGATCACCAAGACAGCATGGTACTGGCACAAAAACAGACAAATAGACCAGTGGAACAGAGTAGAGAGTACAGATATGGACCCACAAATCTATGGTCAAATCATCTTCGACAAAGCAGGAAAAAATATCCAGCGGAAAAAAGACAGTCTCTTCAATAAATGGTGCTGGGAAAATTGGACAGCTAAATATAGAAGAATGAAACTAAACCATTCTCTTACACCACACACAAAGGCAAACTCAAAATGGATGAAATACTTCAATGTGAGGCAGGAATCCATCAAAATCCTGAAAGAGAACATAGGCAGTAACCTCTTTGACATCGGCCACAGCAACTTCTTTCAAGACACGTCTCCAAAGGCGAAGGAGACAAAAGCAAAAATGAACTTCTGGGACTTCATCAAAATAAAAAGCTCCTGTACAGCAAAGGAAACAGTCAACCAAACAAAGAGGCAACCCACGGAATGGGAGAGGATATTTGCAAATGACACTACAGACAAAGGGCTGGTATCCAAGATCTATAAAGAACTACTCAAACTCAACACCCAAAAAGAAGATGAACACATCAAAAAATGGGAAGAGACATGAAGAGGCACTTCTCCATAGAAGATATACAAATGGCTAACAGATACATGAAAAAATGTTCATCATCACCAGCTATCAGGGAAATTCAAATCAAAACCACACTGAGATACCACCTTACACCAGTCAGTATGGCCAAAATGAGCAAGTCAGGAAACAACAAGTGTTGGAGAGGCTGTGGAGAAAGGGGAACCCTCTTACACTGTTGGTGGGAATGCAAGCTGGAGCAGCCGCTTTGGAAAACAGTGTGGAGAGTCCTTAAAAAATTAAAAATGGAGCTACCCTATGACCCTGCAATTGCACTACTGGGTATTTACCCCAAAGATACAGATGTAGTGAAAATAAGGGCCATATGTACCCCAATGTTCATCGCAGCAATGGCACAATCGCCAAACTGTGGAAAGAGCCAAGGTGCCCTTCATCAGATGAATGTATAAAGAAGATGTGGTACATATATGCAATGGAATACTATGCCTCCGTCAGAAAGGATGAATACCCAGCTTTTGTAGCAACATGGACTGGATTGGAAGAGATTATGTTGAGTGAAATAAGCCAGTAAAGAAAGTCAAATATCACATGGTTTCGCTCACTTGTGGTGCATAAGGGGTAATATAAAGGACAGTAGGAGAAGGAAAGGAAATGGAAAGTAGGGTAATTCGGGGAGAGAAATGAAACATCAGAGACTTTGGACTCAGAAACAAACTGAGGGTCTTGGAGGGAAGTGGGAGGGGGGATGGGAGAGCCTGGTGGTCTGTACTGAGGGCACGTATGGCATGGAGCACTGGGTGTGGGACATAAACAATGAATCTTGGAACACTGAAAAAATAAAATAATTTAATTTAAAAAATGCTTAGAATATTCACTACTCCAAGCATTTTCCTTGCATGTACTCACTTCATCGTTACCACAGCTCTGTGAGGTATGTACTCTTATTAGCCCCACCTAACCAAGAGGTTAAGTGTTTTTCAAGGTCATACAGCTAAAAAGTTATTTCACTTGGACAGACTCATGAAGCCTGACTTTGGAGGCTGCACACCTAATTTCATTCAGTCTGCCATGCCCCATGTCTCCTAACCTTCAAATGCACATACCTGTGAATATGACATTGCAAATATCCACTCAGTGGCCTTTCAGGTATAGTGTCCCCAAAGAAAAAAAATGACCTTTTCCCCTTGATTTTTATTTAAGAGCCAGGAAGTGTTCATGATAAGGGTACAGCATGCAGAAGTAGACCTCTGAGTTCACATCTCAGCACTGTTACTTTGGACAAGCTACTCTACCTACAACTTCATATTTCTTTCATAAAACAAGGGTGATTAATAATAGTGCCTGCCACATATGGTTATTTTGAGAACGAAGTGAGTTAACGTGGTGCTTAGAGCAGTACCTGATGCATAGTAAATACTTCACAGGCAGCCTTCTTGTTCCTGTCTTTTAATTTGCTCATATCAAACTGCTGAAAATGGTTTAGAAATACACAATGGCGATGGTTTAGCCTAACTAGCAGAGAGTTGGTGTTCTGTTGATGTCTGGGGATTTGAATTTGGGACAAAAACAAAAATAAGAAAAAGTGCTGTAATACATATTTTAATTAGTTATCTCTTAATGTGAGGGTTTTTTGGTGGTACACACTCCAAGATTTTTTTTGGCTGATGAGATCCAGAAGTATCTGAGGAAATTCCATGCATAATCAGTAGGATAAAATCCCCTTTACCTCAGCTAAGTCAGTTCACTTAAGCACACAGCAGTAGCATTTATTGAGGTCGGTACTTCACATGCATGGTATTTCTTTTTTTTCTTTTTTTTCATGCATGGTATTTTCAAATACTGCCAACACCATAGCAATTTATACTCAGATCACCATTTTAGAAATGTGGAAATCTATCCAGAATCGCTCAGTCAACAGGAATTAGGGTCAGTAAAGGTTCAGTTGTCTTATTGCAAAGCACGGACTTCACCCACACTAACCATAGTCCAAAACCATAATCAAAAACAATAGAAGACAGACGCAGTAGAAAAGACAGAAAAGTAGTATTTGAATGTCTCTTCGACCAGTTAGAGGCATGTTATTGAACTTTTGTAGGGTAAATGGTCAACAAAATAGGGACACTAAACTTCCTTTCAGAGGCAGTTTGAACAGGTTTTCTTGCAGTATCTTTCAGACCTGTGGTATTTATTGTTTTCACTGATTTCTATTATTTGATTTATATGTGTGTAATCATTGACATCTGTTATGTATGTGCAAGGGCCTGGGCCAGGAGCTACAAAGGATGATAAAAGGAGACACAAAGAAACAAGGTATAATTCTTTGGATCACTTGAGACTGATGAAGATAGTCTCAACAATGATCTTGAGGTGGACTCTCTTTCCCACTAGATGGACCCTACTTGAAAGAGAGCCATGGTCAACCAAACAGGCACAAGAGGCCAAGGAGAAATGCAGCTCTGCGGAGGCAGAGAGCATCATCAGGTGGGTCATTAGGGAAGACTTCAAGATGCAGGTTCCACTTACATTGAGCTTGAGAAGAGCTGAAGAGAGGATATTCTGGGTGCAAGAGAGCCTAGTAAGAGGAAGGGAAGTGGGAGGCCATGGTGTGTTTGGATGGAATAGTGATCTGGTTTGGATGAGATGCAGATAAAGCTAAATTAGACTGAAGAGTCAAGTTAGGAAGATAAGGCTGCTTATGAAAGAAAAGTCTTTTAAAAAAGATTTACAGCATGGGTATGAAGGCCAAGAACTGTACTTCAGAAAAATTAAGGAATGCAGTATGTCAGTTCCAAGTCTAGAACCCTGACAGAATGTTGGTATCATTGATAGGAAATAGGAAAACTAGGGGAACTGCTTTGCACTCCCCCATTCCTGTTTATGGGTATTCAATTTGAAGTACTATGGAAATGCAGAGCCGGACTTTGTGGAGTAGGGGCAGGACAGATTACATCAAGTAGTCGTCACAAACCTAAGTGAAGTTGTGATGTGGTCAGACGGCCAGCAGAGATGTGTATGTAAGAGAAAAGGGTCAAGGACAGACCTCAGGGGTGAAAGTATCTAGCTAGTAGGCAATAGAGAGAAGTCAGTGGGAAGTAGGGGAGGAGAAGTAAGAAAAAATAGTGGAAAAAGCAAAATTTAATGTTTGGGGGTAAAAGGAAGGGAAAAATTCAAAAAGCTAAGTGTTTTATTAAATTGTAATCTCCTTGAGAGCAGGTTGGATAGCCTATTTGTTTCCATATTCCCCCCACAACAGATGTACTACATTATTGCACATATTCTTCTATTCTTGGTTTTCAATACATGTTAAATGAATCATATGAAGTGCTCTACAAAGTTTGAGGAGTGGTAAGACTGTGAGAAGACCATCTGTTTTCATGATTAGGACATCCTGTTAGATTTCCTATACTATGAATTTCCAGCCTTTCTGTTTTAGGAAAAATAAAGGACAAAAGATCTTGTGTGAATCAAAGATTAAAGAACATACAATACTGTCTCTAGGGCATGTATTCTGTTGGACCATGAATGAAAAAATGCCTGGTTTCCTCATATTACGTATTGTCACTTAGCACTCTGCTTGTTTGCGTGAGGGTATGGTTGAGAACATGTATGATAGCAGGAGATGGGGGCCACCAAGATGTCCATCTGTGCAGAATAGAGGAGTCCATGCAGAGGGGTACACAAAATCACAGTAACATCTGTCAGAACCCTTGTACTAGATGGACAGGGAATACCACAGTTGTACCTTGTAGACACATTAAATGGCAAGAAGTAAGGAGAACAAGAACCTTGGCATTGTAACACCTATGTAAATAAAAACAAACATGAACCAACACTGGGCAGCATATTACAAGGGTACACACATGGCCAAGACATTCATTATAGCGGATATCTCTTGAGGCAAGGGAGGGAATAAACATGAGAATTAGGGTGAAAAGGAAAATAAAAACAAGGACCTTGAAAAGATCAACAACAATATATGCCACTGATTCATACTTTGTGGTGGACATCAAAAGAAAAAAGGGAATATGTGATGGAAGCATTTTTTTTCATCATGGTAAGTGTGCTCTTTATTCCCCCCCCTCTATTTTACCCATTCTCCCACCCACTTCCCCATCCGTTCTCCATAGTTAAGAGTCTGCTTCTTGGTTTGTATTTTTTCTTTACTCATTTGCTTCTTAAATTTCACATATGAATGAGATCATATATTTGTCTTTCTCTGGCTTATTTTGCTTAGCATTATACTCTAGGACTATCCATGTTTTTGCAAATGGCAAGATCTCATTCTTTTTTATGGCTGAATAATAGTCCATTGTGGGTATGTATGTGTATATTATCCATTCATCTATTGATGGACACCTGGCTTTCTTCGGGTTTGGCTATTGTAAATAATGCTGCAATAAACACAGGGTGCATGTATCTTTTTGAATTAGTGTTTTCGTATTCTTTGGGTAAATACCCAGTTGTGAAATTACTAGATCATATGGTATTTCTATTTTTAATTTTTGGAGGAAACTTGATATTGTTTTTCACAGTGGTTGCCCTGATTTACATTCCCACCAGCAGTGCATAAGGGTCCTGTTTTCTCCACATCCTTGCCAACACTTGTTTTGGTTTTAGTCATTCTGACAGGTGTAAGTTATAGTATCTCATTGTGGTTTTGATTTGTATTTCCCTGATGATTTGTGATGTTGAGCATCTTTGCATGTGTCTATTGGCCATTTGTATGTCTAAGAAATGTCTGTTCATATCTTTGGCCCATTTTTAAACTGGATTATTTGCTTTTGGGGTGTTGAGTTGTATTAGTTCTTTAGATATTGTGGATTCTAACCCTTTATTGGACATGTCATTTGCAAATATATTCTCTCATACCGTTGGTTTCCTTTTAGTTTTCTTTTCTTCAGTGTGCAGAAACTTATTTTGATGATGTCCCAACAGTTTATTTTTGCTCTATTTTGCTTGCCTCAGAAGATGGCTCTTGAAAAGTGTTGCTATGGTCGATGTTCAAGAAATTACTGCCTGTGCTCTCATCTGGGATTTTTATGGTTTCAGGTCTCACATTTAAATCTTTAATCCGTTTAGAGTTTATTTTTGTGTATGATGAAAGAAAGTGGTCCAGTTTCAATCTTTTGCATTTTCCTATCCAGTTTTCCCAACACCACCGTATATTCATTTCTCCTTTGTTAAAGACTGACTATATAATTTTGGGTTTGTTTCTGGGTTTTCTATTCTAGTCCACTGATCTATGTGTCTATTTTTGTGACCATACCATACTGCTTTAATTACTACTTCTTTGAAATATAACTTGAAATCTGGAATTATGATACTTCCAGTTTTGTTTTTCAAGATTGCTTTCACTATCTGAGGTCTTTTGTGGTTCCATACAAATTGTAGAATTGTATGTTCTAGTTCTGTGAAAAATACTGTTGGTATTTTGATAGGGATTGCATTAAATCTGTAAATTGCTTTGGGTAGTATGGACATTTTAACAATATTTGTTCTTCCAACTGAAGAGCATTAAAATGTCTCTTTTTTTTTTTGGCATCATCTTGAATTTTTTTCATCCATGTTTTATAGTCTTTAGAGTATAAGTCTTTCACCTCTTTGGTTAAATTTATCCCTAGAAAATTTATTGTTTTAGGTGCAATTGTAAATGAGATTTTTTAATTTCATTTTTTGTTGCTTCATTATTAATGTATAGGAATGCAACAGATTTCTTTTTTCTTGTTTTTTCTAAAGATTTTATTTATTTGACAGAGAGAAACACAGCTAGAGAGGGAACACAAGCAGGGGGAGGGAAAGAGGGAGAACCAGGCTTCCCACTGAGCAGAAAGCCCGAATCAGGGCTTGATCCTGGGACTTCAGGATCATGACCTGAGCCAAAGGCAGACGCTTAATGACTAAGCCACCCAGGTGCCCCTGCAACAGATTTCTGTACATTGATTTTGTACCATGCAACTTCACTGAATTCATCTATCAGTTCTAGTAATTTTTTGGTTGAGTCTTTAGGGTTTTCTCTATATAGCCTCATATAATCTGCAAATAGTTACATTTCTTCCTTACCAATTTGGATGCCTTTTACTTCTGTATGTAGTCTAACTGTTGTGGCTAGAACTTCCAGTACTATGTTGAATAAAAGTGGTAAGAGTGGACAACTTTGCTTTCTTCCTGATCTTAGGGGGAAAGGTCTCAGTTCTTCACCATGGACTCTGATGTTGGCTGTGGATTTTTCATATAAGGCCTTTATTATGTCAAGGTATGCTCCCTCTAGACCTACTTCGCAGAGGGTTTTTATTATGAATGGATGTTGTACTTTGTGAAATGCTTTCTTGGCACCTATTGAAATGATCATATGGTTTTTATTCTTTCTCTTACTGATGTGATTTATCATGTTTATTGTTTGACAAATATTAGACCACCTTTGCATCCTGGCAATAAAATCCACTTGACTGTGGTGTATGATCTTTTTTCAATCTATTGTTGGATTCAGTTTGCTAATATTTCACTGAGGATATAGTTCATTAGAAATGTTGACCTATATTCTCTTTTTCTGCAGTGTCTTTCTCTAGTTCCATATGTGATGGAAGAATTTTTACAAATCTCAAAAAACTAAATCTAGTGAAAAGCTCACACAATAATCAGTGAGCTGACTATACAGATTTTGCATTTATTATGGTTCTTAGCAAACCAAAAGTATAGAAACAACATATACTATCTATATCTAGAGTAAAATTCATGCATATAATAAGGTCTATACATTTGAATATCAATTCAATATGGCATCAGGTATATTAGGAGCAGCAAAAAGGGTGTGGGGATTTATTATAGTTGGAACAGAGTACACAGTGTTCCACTAAGGTCTATTAATTTGAATCTCAATTCAAAGTGACATCATGTGTATTAGGAGCAACAAAAAGGGTGTGGCAATTTATTTTTTTTAAATATTTTATTTATTTCACACAGAGAAACACAGCCAGAGAGGAAACACAAGCAGCGGGAGTGAGAGAGGGAGAAGCAGGCTTCCCGCTGAGCAGGCAGCCCGATGTGGGGCCTGATCCTGGACCTGAGCTGAAGGCAGAGGCCCAACCACTGAGCCATCCAGGCGCCCCGGGTGTGGCAATTTATTATAGTTGGAACAGAGTACACAGTGTTCCACAAAGGTCTATTAATTTGAATCTCAATTCAAAGTGACATCAGGTGTATTAGGAGCAGCAAAAAGGGTGTGGCAATTTATTATAGTTGGAACAGAGTAGACAGTTCCACTAAGGTCTATTAATTTGAATCTCAATTCAAAGTGACATCAGGTGTATTGGGGGCAGCAAAAAGGGTGTGGCAATTTATTATAGTTGGAACAGAGTAGACAGTGTTCCACTAAGGTCTATTAATTTGAATCTCAATTCAAAGTGACATCAGGTGTATTAGGAGAAGCAAAAAGGGTGTGGCAATTTATTATAGGTGGTACAGAGTACACAGTGTTCCACCCACAGGTTCTTTCAGCACACACAGAAAAGCATACCAAATGGTACAACCTAATATAATACTTCATTGTCTAATACATTACATATATAATCAATTATCAAGCAGGAATCGAGTACTGACATTTGTATTCTAGCTTAACAGTTACATTTCCTATTCCTTATCATTAAAATGTGTGTTCTAACAAATTAGTTTTCTACTCATTCAAACAATGAGAAGTGAAGTGCAACTTGACCTTATTAGCAAAGACATTCTCTATACATACTAACTGGCATAAAATATGAATAGAGAGAAAGACATAGTTTACTTTTACAAAGAATACAGGGACCATCCTTTCACACATAGTGAAATCAGAATCCTATTTCTGCTTTTTCCTCACTTTTGTTAAGCTGGAAATTGGGCCCAACAGGGTCATACAAACTGCCCCCCACAGGAAGCCCCATTGCAAGCTAAAGTGAAGGGTTATGTATCTTTATCTTTACAGCTTTCAACACAGAATTCCACTTGCTTTCCCTTTGTTCTAACCATTCTTTTTTAAACCTATCTTGAAAAGAACTATGGTTATCTTCATCCTCTGTCTCAGAGATGATTTCCATCTTCTGAATGATGAGTTTGATAAGTTCATGTTGTTTTTCCAGAAGAGAAGTGAGATCCTTCAGCCTAAAAGAATACACATGTCTCATGAATTTACTGTCAATGATCTTTTCAGTCCTTGAGTCCAGTAGGCCTAGGTTATGAGAAGGGTTCTATATCGCATGGCCTATGTCAGGTCATAGCTTCATGGTAGTCATAACCCTTCTAAGCAGTCCACATTTTTTATGTGTTCTGCTTAAGGTTGTGCTGTTAGTTCTTGGCCAGTTTATTTTTGTTCCTATTTGAAAAATTAAAATGCTGTCACACAGACAGAGTAAGTGTCATAAAATTAGCAAGTAGTTGAATATGGCTTTAAACTCAGGTAAATGAACTCTAAGGCCCTAATGTCTAACCACTGTATACTACATAGCTTCTCTAGGAATCCTCAAAATCTTTCAAAGCTTTGATGTATGAATCCAAATGGCTCTTGGGAATGCAGGTTAAGATACTGACTGGCAAAACTGGTGAACAGCAGCAAATAAGTTGTTTGGTCTGAAAAATTTCTAATGATTCTCAATATACTATAACATCAGCTAACTAAACACAAATATACAATATAACCTTATAGTATACATCATTATATTTAAAAGTTTTAAGTCTCTCAAATACATATAAAAAGAAAAACACATACCGATACTTCTGCTTCAATATTTCTATTTCTAGAGATGAGTCAACATTTGGAATTTCCTGTTTTGTTTCTTTGGTGTGAAAAATAAAATGAAATACACGCTGTGGGATAAAAGATGAATAGTTATTCAGGTACTATTTCTTGAAAGTGTGACGTGATTCAGCTACTGAACCAGGTATGTCAACATGACAAATATCTAAGACATAGCTATCGTCCACAAGGAGTTTATAATTTGTTGAGAAAAACAGGCATATAAAGAGCTATAATACAAATCATGCATATTATAATAAAGTACAACCTGCATGGATAAGATAGGAGAAAATCAGAGTGGAAGACTGTTTATGAAAAAAAAAAGTATAACCAAATTGTCTTATATTTTCTTATGAAAAATGCTCATCATAAGTGTTGGTATTCCATACAAGATTAGTTCTCTAAATGGCATCATTATCCAACACAACTGAATTTCCCATGAGGACATTTCTGAAATGCTATTTTAATATATATTTTTAAAATTTAGTGTCTTTTAAGCTGGGGCGGCAATCCTTATATCAGACAAATTAGATTTGAAGCTAAAAACTATAATAAGAGAGGAGGACGGGCACTATATCATACTTAAAGGGTCTGACCAAAAGAAGATCTAACAACTTTAAGTATCGATGCCCTTAATGTGGGAGCATCCAATTATATAAGCCAATTAATAACTAAATCAAAGAAACACATTGACAATTATACAATAATAGTAGGAGACTTTAACACCCCTCTTACTGAAATGGACAGATCCTTTAAGCAAAAGATCAACAAGGAAATAAAGGCTTTTTTTTTTAAAGATTTTATTCATTTATTTGACAGAGAAGAAACACAGTGAGAAAGGGAACACAAGCAGAGGGACTGAGAGGGAGAAGCAGGCTTCCCGCTGAGCAGGAAGCCTGATGTGGGGCTCGATCCCGGGTCTCCAGGATCACGACCTGAGCCGAAAGCAGTCGCTTAACCAACTGAGCCACCCAGGTGCCCCGGAAATAAAGGCTTTAAATGACACTCTGGACCAGATGGACACCACAGATATATTCAGAACATTTCATCCCAAACCAACAGAATATACATTCTTCTCTAGTACACATGGAACATTCTCCAGAATAGATCACATCCTGGGTCACAAATCAGGTCTCAACAGGTATCAAAAGACTAGGATCATTCCCTGCATATTTTCAGACCACAATGCTTTGAAACTAGAAGTAACCACAAGAGCAAAGTTGGAAAGAACTCGAACACGTGGAGGATAAAGAGTATCCTACTAAAGAATGAATAGGTCAACCGGGAAATTAAAGAATTTTAAAAATTCAGGGAAATAAATGAAAATGGAAACACAACTGCTCAAAATCTTTGGAACACAGCAAAGGCAGTCCTGAGAGGAAAGTATATAGCAATACAAGCCTTTCTCAAGAAATAAGAAAGGTCTCAAGTACACATCCTAATCCTACACCTAAAGGAGCTGGAGAAAGAACAGCAAAGAAAGCCTAAACACAGCAGGAGTAGAGAACTAATAAAGATCAGAGCAGAAATCGATGAAATAGAAACCAAAGAACAGCAGAACAAATCAACAAAACTAGGAGCTTGTTCTTTGAAAGCATTAACAAGATTTATAAACCCATGGCCAGACTTATCAAAAAGAAAAGACCAAGGACCCAAATTAATAAAATCATGAATGAAAGAGGAATGATCACAACTAACACCAAAGAAATACAAACAATTATAAGAATGCATTATGAGCAACTATACACCAGCAAACTTGACAATCTGGAAAAAAATGGATGCATTCCCAGAAACTTAAAAACTACCAAAACTGAACCAACTCATAACCGGAAGTAGATTGAAGCAGTCATCAAAAATCTAACAACAAACAAAAAGGCAGGGCCAGATGGCTTCCCAGGGGAATTCTACCAAACATTTAAAGAAGAATTAATACCTATTCTCTTGAAACTCTTCCAAAAAAAGAGAAATGGAAGGAAAACTTCCAAACTCATTTTATGAGGCCAGCATTACCTTGATCCCAAAACTGGGATGGTCTGCAAAGACCCATCAAAAAGGAGAATTACAGACCAATATCCTTGATGAATGTGGATGTAAAAATTCTCACCAAAATACTAGCCAATAGGATCCAACAGTACATTAAAAGGATTATTCGGCACCACGAAGTGGGATTTATTCCTGGGCTGCAAGGTTGGTTCAACATCCACAAATCTATCAATGTGATACAGTACATTAATAAAAGAAAGAATAAGAAACATATGATACTCTCAATAGATGCTGAAAAAGCATATGACAAAGTACACCATCCTTTCTTGATCAAAACTCTTCACAGTGTAGGGATAGAGGATACATACCTCAATATCATAAAAGCAATGTGTGAAAAACTTACAGCGAGTATCATTCTCAATGGGGAAAAACTGAGAGCTTTTCCCCTAAGGTCAGGAACACAGAAGGAATGTCCACTATTACCACTGCTATTGAACACAGAACTAGAAGTCCAAGCCTCAGCAATCAGACAACAAAAAGAAATAAAAAGCATCTGAATTGGCAAAGAAGTCAAACTCTCACTCTTTGCAGATGATATGACACTTTATGTGGAAAACCTAAAGACTCCACTCTGAAACTACTACAAGAACTCACATAGGAATTGAGTAAAGTGGCAGGATATAAAATCAAAGCACAAAAATCAGTTGCATTTCTATACACCAACAGAAAGACAGAAGAAAGAGAAATTAAGGAGTTGATGCTATTTACAACTGTACCCCAAACCATAAAATACCTAGGAATAAATCTAACCAAAGAGGCAAAGAATCTGTACGCAGAAAACTATAAAGTACTTGAGAAAGAAATTGAGGAAGACACAAAGAAATGGAAAAATGTTCCATGCTCATGGATTAGGAGAACAAATACTATGAAAATGTCTATGCTGCCTAGAGTAATCTACACATTTAATGCAATCCCTATCAAAACACCACCATTTTTTTCCAAAGAAATGGAACAAATAATTCTAAAATTTATATGAAAACAGAAAAGACCCCAAATAGCCAGAGGAATGTTGAAAAAGAAAACCAAAGTTGGTAGCATCACAATCCCAGACTTCAAGCTCTATTACAAAGCTGTAATCATCAAGATAGTATGGTACTGGCACAAAAACAGACACATGGATCAATGGAACAGAATAGAGATCCCAGAAATGGACCCTTAACTCTATGATCGACTCAGCTTTGATAAAGCAGGAAAGAATGTCCAATGGAAAAAGGACAGTCTTTTCAACAAATGGTGTTGGGAAAATTGGACAGCCACATGCAGAAGAATGAAACTGGACCATTTCCTTACACCACACACAAAAATAAACTCAAAATGGGTAAAAGATCTCAATGTGAGGCAGGAATCCTATCAAAATCCTTCAGAAGAATATAGGCAGCAAACACTTTGACCTCAGCCACAGCAA
>PITA01022287.1:0-30668 GCA_004023965.1 Spilogale gracilis | reverse complement strand
GTGGCTCAGTTGGTTAAGCGACTGCCTTCGGCTCAGGTCATGATCCCGGAGACCCGGGATCGAGTCCCACATCGGGCTCCCTGCTCGGCGGGAAGCCTGCTTCTCCCTCTCTCACTCCCCCTGCTTGTGTTCCCTCTCTGGCTGTGTTTCTCTCTGTCAAATAAATAAAATCTTTAAAAAAAAAAAAAAAAAAAAAGAAGCCATCCCTGGGGGCCATTGGGGAACCCTCTGCTAAAGGATATAGTCTGAGAATTCAGGAGCACCTGAGGGAAAAGGGGCCCTGGGGGGCAGGTGGTTTCACAGGACCAGAGGTTCATAGGGGTTCAGGAGTCAGGTCCTGGTCAAGGACACCTGGGGGTGGCAGCCCCAGACCTCCCAAGGCCCTTGTCCTGCAGTTCTTCCCCCACCTATGGGCCCTGCCTCACATTGTCTGTGAAGATGACTCCAAACTTCCAGATCTGGTACTTGACATCTATGGACATTAGCCTGTGCAGGGCGGGAGGGAGAGGGATGGCCAGATGCCTGATGCTCAGACCCCGGCCACCTTCCCTGGCCACCCCAGGCCTATGCAGGCCAGTCCCCGACTCACCAGGTAAGCAGCCCTGGTGGGGGCTCAGGCTTTCGCTCGTTGTGGGCTGTGATCTCCAGCGTGGCCAGATCCATGCCCAGCAGCTCAGCAATCCGCTCCCGCCCATAGATGTCCCCGTGCTTGTCCAGGACCTGTGCAGGGGAGCATGTGGCCGTGGGGAAATGACTGGAGGGGGGGGCACACAGCATGCATGCGGGGAGGCTGGGGACACTCTGAACTTTGTGTGGGAAATTGGAGGTGCATTTTTCTGGAGAGAAGGGCCAGAGCTTTCTTCAGATCCTCAGGGGGAGGGTCCAAAAGTGATAAAGTTTCAGTTGATTCATTAGCCAAATTCAAAGGGACAATTTATTATGATCAGATTGGTAGTCAAGGAACCCCATATAATTGGGCCTCTGTCATGTGTGAACTTATCTTCCCTCACTCACTCTGTTCCAGCCACACAGACACAGACTGTGTGGTGAGCTCAGACACAGACCTCCTCATAGCTCCTCAAATATACCAGACACATTCCTGCCTCAGGGCCTTTGCATGAGCTGTTCCTCCTCCCTAGGACACTCCCCCCAGATTTCTACCTGACTCACCCCTTCGCTTCCTTAACTAGTGTGTCCTTTCTCCCGGCCAACACACACACACACACACACACACACACACATCCTTTACTTTTTTCTTGTACAACCCTTATCACCATCTAAACCCTATAAATATGCTCCTCATCTGTCTTGCCAGCCCAAGTGTTATTTTTACGGCTGGATTCCAGCTCCCTAAAGCAATTCCTGGCACACAGCAGGTGTTTGATAAATGTTTGTTGAGCGAACAAAGATCTAGTTTTCCTCGGTGCCAGATACTACTCATGCAGGGGGCCGTATAATCCTTACAAGAACCCATGGCATCAGCCCTCTTACAACGACCTCACTTTGAATCTGTGGGAAACTGAGGCACAGAAAGGCCGACACAGGAGCAGAAGAGTGGGCAACCCAGCTCCAGAGTCTGTGCGCTTAAGAGAGTATGCTTCACTTCCTCCCTCTTAACTAATACTTATTGGGTCCTCACTCCGGGCAGGGAACTCTGCTACGTTCGTTACACGTACCATGTCATCACAGAGGGAGGTGTGATTAATGTGCCCATTTCCAGATGGGCAAACTGAGGTGCTCCTGAGGCAGACCAAGGCCCTTTCCCAGGGTGGCACATGAAGTGACTGCTTGTCAGGGCTGCCCCCAGGACATCCAGGGGGCAGCAAGAGACCCCATCCGGGAGGCCCTGCCACCTCCCCATCCATGCCCTCACCTTCCGCTTGACAAATTTGTCCCAGTAGTTGCTGGGGAAAGACCTGCCAAGAGAAAGAGAGAAACCCCGAGACGTTAGCGCGGGGAGGGCCAGGAAACACCAGCCAGGCCAGGGTGGGCGGAAGTTCCGATGCTTTTCGCACAGGGGACCCCACACAGCAGGGCTGCATCCCCCTGGGAGTTGGGCTCTAAAGACCTCATGCCAGGGGAAGTTTGCCCCGGGTCAACCATTGTCCCAATGCCATGTTGGCGGAGCCCTCGGGAGGCGGTGGGCTTGCACATGGGACCAGGATGTGCAGAAGACACAAAGCGGCCCTCGGTTTTGTGTAAGCTCATTGGATGATGACTCTGGCCCATTAGTTACCAGTTTTCGGATTCACAGGCTGATGCTTTAAAATCCTGCCAAGGCGGGGAATGAGATTTGTTGGGTTTGGCGGGAGGGTTATCATGAATCCATGAGTTCAGACCTATTTGATGTGTTTCCATCTGTGGAATCTTCCATCTCCTTACCAAGGCCCAAACTGCCCCTGATTTGTCCAGTGGGAGCCCCTTCTGGATGCTGCTTTCCACTGAGCTCATCCTTGCTCCCTGCCATAAGGTAACCCCAGCTGGTTGCATGTCCCTGTCCCAGCCCCGAAATCTGCCGCTTTTTCAAGGAGCTTGGTTCCTTTTTGTGGGAAATGGTATTTAGAGGTCAAGGTCTTGGGCAGACACAACTTTAATCAGATATTTCAGAGCCTCGATGGCTCTGTTGGTTAAGCCTCTGATTCTTGGATTTGGCTCAGGTCATGATCTCAGGGACCTGGGATCAAGTCCTGCATCAGGCTCTGTGCTTAGTGTGGTGTCTGCTTGTCCCTCTCCCTCCTCCTCTGCCCTATCCACCTCTCAGATAAATAAAATCTTTTTTTTTTATATTTTATTTGACAGGGAGAAACACAGCCAGAGAGGGAACACAAGCAGGGGAAGTGAGAGAGGGAGAAGCAGGCTTCCTGCCGAGCAGGGAGCCCGATGCGGGGCTCGATCCCGGGTCTCCGGGATCATGACCTGAGCCGAAGGCAGTCGCTTAACCAACTGAGCCACCCAGGCGCCCCAGATAAATAAAATCTTAAAAAAATAAAAAACAGATGTTTCGCCCTCTTTCTGAAGCACGTGTACTTGAATGTGTAGACGTGAGGTGTGCCTTTGATGGTGACAATGAGAGCATAGGACTTGTCCTTGGTGTGGCTTCCCTCCCTTCCCTGCACCATCTCTCCTGGGCAGGACCCCATAATAAAATTACTTCCAACACTTATCCAGGATTCACTGTGCCCCAGAAACTACACAAACTCGTCTCTTCATTACAAGATCCTCGGTGCTGTTATTAACCTCCTTTTACAGATTTGGAAATGGAGGCACAGAGAGGCTAAGAGACTTGACTGAGAATTTACACTCGGGTGTAGCCAGCTCAGACTTTGAACCTGATCGGGTGTTCTTATTCTAGAGATGACGCGGCCCCACTGTGGGAACACATGAAATGGGACATGATGGTGGGGGTGGGGTATTGGGGGCAGAGGGGACTGGGAGTACAACTTGGGGGTCCAGAGTCCCACCACATCAGTCTCACACACCCTTGTTCCCTCTCTGAGGTCGATTTAAAAACCAAATGATTTCTGGGGCACCTGGGTGGCTCAGTTGGTTGGGCAACTGCCTTTGGCTCAGGTCATGATCCCGGAGACCCGGGATCGAGCCCCACATCAGGCTCCCTGCTCGGCGGGAAGCCTGCTTCTCCCTCTCTCACTCCCCCTGCTTGTGTTCCCTCTCTGGCTGTGTTTCTCTCTGTCAAATAAATAAAATATTTTAAAAAATAAAATAAAAAACCAAATGATTTCCTATTGCCTACACCTGACTACATGGGGGGCAGGGTTTAAATGCTGGTTCCTGGGTCCCAGCCCAGACTCACTGATCTGCAATCTCCAGGGTCTGGGCCCCGGGGATCTCCATGTGTCACCAGCGCCCCCACAGGTACTTTAACACGTGGGAGATTTGTCCATATTATGGAGGGGAAGACTGAGGCTTGGGGAAACTTTGTTAGGGCCAGCAGTGACCGGAGCTTTGGGCTTCTGAGGCCCAGGCCTGGCCCGGAGTGGAAGCCCAGCTTTCTGTCCCTCCCACCCGCCCCGAGGTGGGAGACTGGGCCTTACGGTGTGTTGAGCACCAGCCGGTCCCATTGGCCCTTCACGTCGTCATCCTCAGGTTGCTCCGTGATGTAGAGGCCGTCAAACTCCAGCTTCCGGGCCAGCTCCTTCTCCCGTTTAAAGATCACCAGGGGCACCTGGATTGTGCAGGGAGGCACAGGTCCGGACGTCAAGCACCGGAGACCACAGCCTCAGTGGGAGTCAGGAGATCTCGCTGGCACCAGGGTGAGACCCCACATCTGGGGAGCTTCCCCAGAGCAATCAGGGCAGTCATGGGGAAAGGTTGGCAGACAGGTCAGGGTTAGGGTGAGAGCAAGTCAGGAGACCCCAGAAATGGTGCCTAAAGGAGCCTGAGGCTTCCTCCCCAAGGAAGAGGAGATGAATAAAACAGAGTCAGGCGAAAGGAGCTGGAAGTGAGGCAAAGCATTCCAGGCAGAGGGAATAGCATATGGAAAAATTCTGAACCCAAAGAACTCTATTCCTCCAACAGTAAAGAATCAAGATTGACTCAGACAGACCCCTTAGAACCCAAACTGAAAGTCTCATAACATGCCTTCTGGGGCATCACAAACCTTGGCCATTGTTATGTCAGAATCCACACTCCCCTGTTAGCACTCATGTTACGTCCAAGACCCCACAGACCCCCATGAGTCTTCATTCACCGACTGATCAGTATACAGAAAATAATAGTCACAGGGACAAAGTCTGCCTCTTGATCCAGAAATTAACATGGTCTTAGGCCCTGGCTCCTCAGCTGTGACCCACATTAGTTTCCAGTTTGAATACTGTCCTTGCTGAAGACCTCAGTCCTGTCCCCAGCCCCTCAACCCCCCAGCCCTTACTCCAGTTCCAGGACCCCTCTGTTCCAATCACATGGGAGATCCCCCCGCCCCTGTCCTAGACCCTCACCGCCAGCGGCCCAGCATCTCTCCCTACCCAACAAGCCGCAGCCCCAGAAGTGCAGTCACGACCCACCTTGAGGCAGTTGTAGCCAATGATGCAGAGGAAGGCCACCAGCGTGTGGAGTAGGCTCAGACAGCGCAAGGCAGGCTCCATGTAGCCAGTGCTCTCCTCCAGGAAGTAGTACACCATGTTCTCGTCCTCCTCGCCTTCTGTTTCCTCTCCAGCCCCTGAGCCCCAGCCAGAGCCACCACCAGACCCCACACCTGACAGGTCCCCGGCTGCCGAGCCCTCCATGTCGTCCTCCCCTGGTGGAGAGTCTGAGACCTGAAGGGGGGCAGAAGGCAGTCAGGACCTCCCAGAAGTCATGAACACAATTGACAACCTCGATTCCTGAGGCTGGGGGTGTGTGTGGTGGGCAGTCAGATACAACTTCAGAAAGACTGTCAATCAAGATGAGGGATGGGCCCAGAATCCTGGCTAGCAAATCAGACTCTGTCCTGGGAATCTGACTACTGAACTGACAGGACAACGGAAGCCCGCTGGAGCTGATTCTCCTTAACAGTGGAGCTTTAAAGAGACTGACCATCAGTATTAACCCAAATACTAAAATTAGTCATAGCTGACATTTACGCAGCACTTTCTATATGCCAAGTACTGTTCTAAGTGCTTTACACATGTGAATCCTCTTGTAATCCCCAGAGCTCTCAGAGATAAGATGCTGTTAGTGTCCCATTTTACAAATGAGGAAACTGAGAAGCATTGAAGTTAAGGCCCTTGCCTAACATCATACAGCCAGTGGGTGGTGGAGCTGGGATTCGATTCCACAGAAGCCAGCTAGACCGCTTCTTTGTCCTGTTATCTAGATCCCTGGCAAGACCCCAAGGGCCCTTTGTCCCTCAGGAGGCCTGGTTCTGAGCCCTTTCCTTCCATTCGGTGAGCTGCCTGTTTCCTCCTCCCCACAGATTTTTCTTTAGTTTACGAGAAAGCAAAGAAGCTTCACTGAATTAGTGCACATCACAGAGAGGCCAAGGCCCACGCCCAAGGTCATGGGGACACCTGAGTGTGGAAGCGTGCACTGGTTCCCTGCTTTAACCCCTGCAGATGGTCAGACATCTATCCCAGATGCACCCAGAACACACACACACCCCGTGGGGGTCCCAAGATCCAGTGTCCAGCCCAAACCTCCCCAGCACCCCCAATCCAACACCTTGTCCCAGGGGGCCCTGGAAACCTGGAAGGGGCTGAGCTGCCCCATCTCCCAGCCCAGATAAGCACCTATCCTCTGGGGCCCTTGTGACCAGCACCTTATAAAACAGCAAGATGAAGTTGATAGCAAAGGCCAAGAAGAGTGCAAGGAATCGCAGGGTGTAGAAGTTCCGGGAGAGGTAGTTCTAAGATGAGGAGAGAAAGGGAAAGAGCTCACAGTCCACCTTCTTCCCTGGGGAATTTGCCCCATCATCCACTCAACAATCCAAAATCTGGTCCCACAACCTCCCAGTTATTGGGTGCTTACTGTATGCCAGGACGTATACTGAGAGCTTTATACACACAAACGTGTGCGGCTCTCATCGCACCCCCACAAAGAGGGCACAGCTGATCTGCATGTTTTACAAATGAGAACACCAGGGCTTGGGGAGGTGAGATGTCCAAGAGCTCAAGGTCACACAGCCAAGAAGTGGCAGACCTGAGATTTGAGGCTGGGCACTTAACCTTCAGACCCACACTCCCACCTGCTCTGGTATGCTGCTTCCTGCGCAAAGCTGCCCCGTCTGCTTTAGCCCAGAGAAAGGACACTTACTTCCAGCTCTCCCTCCCTCGTTTTCTCTCCATCATTCTCACTGTCCCTTATTTTTCCCATGCATCCTCACTGGACCACCTTTCCCCCAACATGTTTCCTTCAGCCCCTCATGTCAGGCTGGGCCTGAGAGGAGGCAGGATGGGTGGAGCCCTGAGCCCTGTCCTCCCAAACTCCCTCCCTTCTTCCTGGCTCGGATGAGATGAGTTCTCCCTCCAAAGTCAGACAGGAGGGGCTGGTACCAGAGCAGTGGCTCCGCCCCAAAGGCTGAGAGCCAAGAAACAGGCCATGGTGGGAGGAACGGAAGCATGGCCTTGGTTGGCTTTAGCTCTGGATAGCACATGGGGGTGGAAAGCCAAGGCCGGTGGCCCCAGGTGAGCAAAGGTATGGAGGTTGGAATAAAGACCTTGAACAGGGAGAGCCTGAGGAGCCAAGTGGGGGACCACCTAAGATGCTGCCCTGTAACCAGGTCCTGACTCCACCTGGGAACATCTGTGCCCTCAGGCCAGCCTCCCTTCTGAGCGTTAAGCCTGGAACAGGTGAGCTCAAGTACAGGGTGCAGGAGAGGTCCTATGAAGGCACCTAGGGGTCTCTCTGGAAGAGGAGGTATCAGCAAGCCCTTGTGGGGTCCTCACCAAGAACTTCACCCTCTGTACTTCCAGTTCTCCCCAGAATTCCGAGCCCCCGCCTCCAGCCTCCTTCTTTGGAGGGGGTGGAGGAGGTGCTGTCTTCTTGGGGGATTCTGGTGGGGGTTCGGGGACTTCTTCCTTCTCCCCATTCTCAGCACTGCAGGGCAGGACACAAAAAGAATGAGGAGGTGCCCAGGCAATCCATCCATCCATCCATTCATTCAAAGCTGTGCACTGGGGGGCCCACCCCATGCTCGGCCCAAGTCTGGATGGTGCTGGGGACACAGTGATGAGTCACTGCCTTCATGGGGCTCAGTCCAGTGGGGGTACAGACTGGTCACCAGGCAATGGCAGCCCAGAGTATGCTGGGATGGGGGATGATCATGGGGTTGTGGGAGCCCCAGAAACACCTCTTCCACTTGGTGGTGGGTTGTGTGTGTCAAGCTAAGCTTCCTGGAGAAGGAGACATGTGAACCCAAAAGGGAAGGAGAAGGAAGACCAAGATGAGCATGGGAGAAAGTGCTCTGAGGAGAGGGTACAACCCACAGCCCACAGGAAGAATTGGAGGTAAAAGAGGAGCATTCATTGCCCCCACTCCCTTTGACAGAGCCCCTCCTCTAGGCCCCAGCCTGGTCTAGGTGAGGCTGAGGTCACAGCATGGCCTCAGGAGGCTCTGGGTCGAGGAGGGAGCCAATGATAGAGGCCGGGCTCCTTGGACTCCAAGGCCACTCACTCAGCTTTCTCAGGCTCGGGCTCAGGCTCGGGCTCGGGCTCGGGCTCTGGAGTTAGCTCCTCTTCCTCTCCATCCACCTGGAAGCAGGGCAAGCATCAGGGACAAGCTGCCACCCCAAGCGCCTCTCAGAGAGCCTCTGCCTGCCTGTTCCTCTCTGGGCCCTTTCCTGATCATTTCCCCTGCGCAATCTACATTTTTCTCTCCTCCCATCAGAAGAGGGATTATGAGTCTCGTTTTACAGAGGGAAAACTGAGGCTCAGGGAGGCACAGTGCCTTGCCAAAGCACCCTGCAGAGTCAGGTTGACTCCAAGCGGAGCTCTTGTTCCCCAGGGCTTCCCACGGAGGACACTCAGGGCATGGTGGGCCTGAGGATGGGCAATACATAATTCCTCACAACCACCTGTATATCTCCGAGGGCCTCTCCCAGCGTCCTTGATCCTGTCCCTGGCTGTTCTAGTTACTGGTTCCCTTTCCCCTCTAATTAGGTTTCAGGCTCTCTACTCTCTGGCTGCAGATATCTTGATCTCTCTCAGAAATATTGTTTCAGGGTCTCCATCTCGCAGTCCACTTCTCCATGTGTCTCTCTCTCCCTGGTCTAGGTCTCTCTGGTTCGTCTCTGCGGGCCTATCTCTCAGGTTCTCTCTCCTGTCTCTCAGTCTCCCTCCCCATGCGGTCCTCCCTCCTACGCCCAAGGTGTCCAAAACCCAGGAGGTGCCCCCCCCCGCCCTCTCACCCCCAGCTTCCTCTTGATGATAGGGGAGCCCTCGGGCGTGGGCGGCTCCGCCGGCGTCGTGTCACCCATGTCCCCGAGGCCGCCCGCCCCTTCGGGCCGGAAGGGGCCCCCGTCGGCCACGGCCACGGCCCCGTCGGCGCCTCCCGGGCCCGCTTCGTGCGCTGCCGCCTCCTCGCCGCCCGCGTTGTCGGCTTGGTCGCCCGCGCCCTCTCCCGTGCCCTCGCCGTCCGCGTCGCCACCAGGCCCGCTTGGCTGCTCGCCGTGCACCTCGTCGCCCGTGGGGTCGGGCATGCCGGCCAGGAGCTCGGTCACGGTCACCTTCTTGGCGCCCTCCACGAGGCCGCCGCCGAAGAGCGAGCCCCAGAGCAGGCGCAGAGCGCCGGCCGCCGCTCCCGCACCCGCGCCTGCCGCGCGCGCCACCGCCGCCCACAGGAGCGCCGCCACCGCCGCGGCTGCCTCACGCGCCGTGAGTCGCCGCAGCCGCCGCACGCGCCGCCGCAGGCTGCGGTAGCTGAGGCCGCGCAGCGCCCGGGCCGCCGCCGCCGTCGCCCGCGCCGTCACTCCCGCCGCCGCCGGCCCCGCCGCACCCTCGGGCCCCGCCGCGCCCTCGTCCGCGCCCTCCGCGCCCGCCTCGGCCGCGCCCTCGTCCTCGTCCTCGTCCGGCTCGCCCTCAGGCTCGGAGATCTGCGCGGCGATCTGCATCTCGAAGATGGTGTCCTCGCAGAAGCTCACAAAGAGCTCCATCTTCTCCGACTCGCCGCCCTCGTTCACCACATCGAAGATGAACTGGCGCTTGGACTCCTTGACCTGCGCGCGGGGCGGGGGCGCCACGGGGTTAGCGCGGGGGCCGCCCAGTCCCCCACGCCGAGCGTGTGACAGCGAGGAGCTCACTGAACCCTCACTAACGATCCCTGACGAGGGGCTCAGCTCCCCGTTTCACAGCTGGGGAAATGGAGGCCTAGCAGGTCACGTCGTCAGGGTGCCCCAGCCCAGAGGGGGCAGATGGAGGATTGGATTCCCTGCCAGCGGGCTCCTGCGTGGAGGCTCCTCGCTCTTTTGAGAGAGGGAGCGCAGTGGGGGAGGGCAGAGATTCTGCAACCGGCCAGCCCACCTGGGTTCCAACCCTAATTCTGCCACTGAGGAGCTGGGTGATTTAGACATAACTCTCTCGGCTTCAGTTTCCCTGCCTCTGAAATTGGGGGGTAATAACAGGACCTCAGCTATAGGGTTGGTCTGAGGATTTAGTGAGTTCAGAGACACAGAGGGATCAGGACAGTGCCTGGTGCCTAATAAATGCCACATAACACTCGCTGTTATTAGAAGGCTGCAGAGTACTGGAGGTCCACGTTGCATACGTGGCCTTGAGCAGAAGGAGAAAGTGGGAATGGAAGGGGGTGAGCAGGCAGAACTGAGTGTTTGCAGGAATTAAGAGAAAGTGTGCATGTGGGGAGCATGTGACAACGGGAGGTTGGGGGAGCTCCCACAGCTTATACAACAGTGTGAGGGGCTCGCTCTGAATGCGAGCTTCATGCAGGGGAAGGGATGTAGTAGACATCCTGGGTGCAAGGATGGGGCAACCACTTTTATGCCAGATTGGTAAGGACGGGGAGTATGCAATCGAGCCGCAGGGATGCAGGTGAGATGTGCAACATCTTGAGGAGTCCTGTGAGTGGGCAACAGGGACTAAGGGAGGAATCAGGTGGTGGTATGGGAGGATGTGGGAAAGACGCCACCCTGTGGGGCTCAAGTGTCCATGGTGGACATGGGCACACACGCAAGGGCCTGGGGCCTAAACTGGAGGGGAGTGTTAGTGCAGGCCGAGGCCTACAATTTATAGCATCGCTGCCCATGAGGCAGGCATGAGTGTGCAAGAGGGACCTGGGAGTCAGTGCAATAAGGCCCAGGATACGAGGACAGGGTTCAGTGTGGGACAACAGCCCAGCTGTGCTTGAGCCAAGTGTCACTGAGGAGACATGAAGGGGCTGATGGGAGTACAAGCCTCATGGATACAGGTGTGAGATGGGATGGGGTGTGCAAGAGCATGTGGAAGGAATGTGCAGGTGAGGAACAAGGGGGAGGTGTGAGTGTAAGGGAAGTGCAAGAGAACAGGGAGCGGGGCTACAAGCAAGTTAAGTGTGAGATGGGCTGGGGGCCTGCCAGAGCCACATGAGTGTGCCCTTGGGGCAAGTGGGTGTGTAACGGACATTCAGACATTTGTGGGTGGACATATGAGAGGCTGAGATAGGACACAACAGGCCAAGGATAGGCCTGGCCACCAACGACACTCAGGGACTCAAGGAGCGTGAGCTGGAGGGTGGTCCAAGTGTGCACAGGTGACCATGGGCATGCCAGAGATGGCATGGGGGAGTCAATAAGTGAGGGATGGACAACCATATGGTGTGCCAGGACTAGATCCTCAGGGTGAGGGTTATAAGAGGTGTGGACCTCAAGTAAGTGGACATTGTGTGCTGGAACCTCAGAGAACATTTGGGGGCATATGTGGTGACTGGTGAGGTGTAGGCCAGCATAGCAAGGCACCCCAGAGCCCCCAAGGTGAGTGTGCAAAAGAGAGGTCATGAGTAGGCCAGGGCCAGGAGAGGGCACATCAGGGACTGCTGGGAAGATGAGCAAGGAAGATATATAACCATCTATAACCACCATGTTCCAGTACAGACGGTGTGGGTATAACTAGAACCCTAAGGCACACTAGAGGTCCCAGAGTGAGTGTGGAAGTGGCAGGCATGGTATTCAAGCAGCGAGTGGGGGCACAGTGACGCTGCTGCACGTGCAATCCATCTCTGGGCTAAATCTGCAGGGGAGACCCAGGGACGTGCAAGGGCACCACAGGTCCCATAGCATGGGTGTGGAAAAGTGGTCATGGGCTTGCATGCATGGAGCAAGAGGCCCCTCACCCTGGGGCTGGCACAGCGGCTGTACAAAGTGGGTGCCCGCCCCTGTTGGGTCCAGGTGTGAGAGGTGCATGCCCTGGAGGCGGGGGAGGCGAGCATGCAGGTGTGCAGGCCGGCCAACCTGGGGCATCTCCCACTGCATGCGGTTGGTCTCCGAGATCTCGAAGTAGATGCGCTCGATGCGGCGCGAGGCGCCCATGATCTCGATACGGCCCAGGTAGGGCCGGAAGTACTCGAGGATGCTCTCTGCCAGCTCGAGGAAGTTGCGCAGGCGCGGGTCATGGGGCACGTGCTCCGAGAGGTTGGTCAGCAGTACCGCCACGTTGAAGCCGATGTCGCGGGCTGGCTCCTGGAAACGGTTGGCGAACTCCTCACAGTTGATCATTTCGTTCTCGTCCGCTTCGGAGCAGGAAAGCAGGAACTGGATTTCTGGGCCCGTGAACTGCTTCTGGCTATCCATAGCCTGGGGGCGGGCAGGGGTGAGCGGGAGAGGTCAGAGGGCAGGACCAGGGAGCCTCAGTACTCTTCTTAAAAATAGGTATGGACTTTACGTAAAGACAGAAAGTTCTAGGATCCTAATTAGCACCCAAGGCTGAAACCCTGCAAGTTGGCACGATGGGGCTGTACCAGCTATCAAAATCCTGGAATGCTGCATTTTCACAAAGCCGAGCCACCATCCACTGTAAGATACTTTCCTTTTTCAGAGATAGTAAGATGGGAATTGATAAAACTCAGCAGTTGTGCTGAATGGTAAAGAAATGCTGCCCCAGGCTCTCTACGGGCCATGCCCACCTGGTGTCTACCCTCCCCGCTTAATGGCGTCTATGGCCTGTTGCAGAGGTGCTCTAGGACCCTGTGGCTGTAGGCAGGGTCTGTCCAGTTGGGTATTAGGAACTGGAACAGAATGGAGCGGTGACATTGCTCTCCCTGACTTCTTCCCTGAGCTGGCCACGTCCTTCCCTCAAAAGTGAGTCCTACAGTACTGTCTACACAGCTTCTTCTATCTCCAAGTTAGGTAGCTACCCTCTCCTCCAGGACAGGCCCTCCACAATAGGGCCCTGACTGATACATGTCACCTCCCACCCCAAACCTCCCCCAAGGCCCACCTGGGCTGCCTCCACCCCTTTCTAGCAAGTACCTCATTGACACTCAACACAGTGGAGGGCTCTGAATTTCTACTGAAAATAGTCATATGCCCATCAGCCCAGAAGTAAATGCTCACGGGGACATATTTTTCAAATACTATATATTTAAGAACTAAAACATTACAGGTATGAGTGGAGCCTTCTGTGCATTCTTGTCCCACTGCCCCCACCCCATGCCACCCCCACCTTCTCCCAAAGTAACCACTATCCTGGCGTTGACCTATCCTTGTAAACAGGTCTCAATACTTCCACTCCCTATATCCTGGCATTTTCTCACAAAAATGCATAGTATCCTGTGCATTTTTTTTATTTAAAGAATTGCTGTTATAATCATATAATTTGAAACTTGCTTTTCTCACTCAACTATGTTTTCAAGATCTACCCATCTTGATATACAGATCAAAAGAATTCATTTTTACTGCCGTATAGTATTTTTAATGAGTGTAACACCATATATCCTCCTGATAGTGGACATTTAGGTGGTTTCCAGTTTCGTGCTTTACAGACAACACTTTCATTGAACAATCTTGTGCTGATCTGTGCACTTTTGGCAAGAAGTTCTCTAGCGCAATTTTTCAAATGTTTTGACTGCACTCACAGTAAGAATGCATTTTGTAGTGTGACTCCAGAGAAAGGAGTTCATGATACAATTCTGACTTTCGCTATGCAACACTCCCTGCAGTGTTCGATTCCATAGTATTCTTAAAGACGCTGTTCATAACTTAACGGAACTAATTTCATGACCCACAGATGAATTGTGCCGTGTAGTCTAAGAGATGCTGCTCTAGGGTATGAACAGAATCTAAATCTTCTGGCTCTAAAAGTGCTTTGTAGCCAAGAACTTTGCAAAATGCTTTCTAAATGAGTAACACGCTTTGCAAATCATGAAGGGCTCTAGAAACCACAGACTGGAGACATAATCACACAGGAACTCCTCACCATCTACACTTGCTGCACCAACCTGCCTTCTCCACTTATGATGTGGTGTGTCACTGCCCCTCCTAAAAGACCCCCCTCCCTATCGAAAGGCCTGGAACACCATCCCCTCCATTCAGTCTTGGACTCTGTTCTTGTGATTTGCGGCTCTCTCTTTGTCATCATCGGTGTGGCCACTCCCCTTCTTTTGAAATACCTCTTTCTCTGATTGCTGTCAGCTTCCTACGCTGGGCTCCCCCTTTATTCCAGACTTCTAAAGGTTGGGGGCACCAGGCCTAGAATATGTACCCCTTTCTTGAGCTACACACTCTCCATGGAGATATCACAGAAGCCCAAGGCTCTGAACACTATCCCACACCAAGGACTGTCTGATGTACATCTCAGCCCTAACTTCTCCCCAGAGTCCAGATACCTAACAGCCAAATCCCCTACCTGACATCTTTTTGTGGCTCTCTACCCCAAACCGGAAATAGTCCAAACTGAACTTTAGATTTTAAAACCTCTCCTCCCACTGTCTTACCCATCTCAGGAATAGCATAGCTCTCCACCCAGCTGCTTAAGCTAAAACCTTTGAGTCATCCTTGATTCCTCTTTTTTATCTCACCACCCACACCCGATTCATCAGCAAATCTGTCAGCTCTGCTTTCACAGATCTAGAAACCACCCACATGTGCCCCCTCAATGGTCCCACCCTGGTTTTTGTCCCGCATTGTCTCCTACTGGAGTCTCATAGCAACTTCTTCCCTGTTCTCCCTGCTCCCCCCACCTCAATCCCCAGCCAGGGGACCCTATAAACATCCAACGACACAACTCTCCCTGCTCAGAGGCATCCATTGGTTCCATCTCATTTGGGTTAAAAATTTCAGTCTTCCCTACACCCAACCAGGCCCTGCGTGTCTGCTGCCTCCCTCCCCTCTTGCACTTTATCTCTTCCATTTTCCCTGTCAACAGCCCTCTCCGGTCATGCTGGCCCCCTTGCCACCCCTTTGGTTCCCACCTTTCAGCACTGAGACTTGATGCCACAACCTCCCCCACCTCCACATGCTACGTTTCAGCTCTCCGCTTCAATGCTCTTTTCTGGAAGGGCCTCCCCTGTCCCCCCAGTTGACAGGACTTATTCCACCTGTGCTCTCTCACATGCCACCATGGCTCCTATCCTTCACACTACAGATTATAACCTGAAATTATTTTGTTTAGTTTTCTTTTTTTTAGAGAGGGAGGGGGAGGGGCAGAGAGAGAATCTTAAGCAAGCTCCATGGCCGGTGCTGCAGGGCTCAACCTCACAACCCTGAGATCGTGACCTGAGCTGAAGTCAAGAGTCGGACATTTAACCGAGTGAGCCCCCCAAGCATCCATATTTAGTTATTTTCATCTGCCCCTTCCCACTGGGCTGTCTGCTCTGAGGGTGAGCTCCCTGTTCTGCTGGCTGGTACACAGAGTAGATGCTCCGGACACAGTTGTCAAGTGAGTTAAGCATCTTGAAAGCAGAGAAGACTTTGTCCCTTCATTATAATTTTTGAAAATTAAATCCTGAACTTGCCTTTTAAAGCATGAAGAAACCAAAAAGCATGTTGTGAAATACATATTTGAAAAGAGTCTGGGAGGCACCTGGGTGGCTCAGTGGGTTAAAGCCTCTGCCCTCACCTCAGGTCCTGATCTCAGGGTCCTGGGATCGAGGCCCGCATTGGGCTCTCTGCTCAGCAGGGAGCCTGCTTCCTCCTCTCTCTCTGCCTGCCTCTCTGCCTACTTGTGATCTCTCTGTCAAATAAATAAATAAAATCTTTTTTAAAAAGCAGGGGTACTAGAAACATTTAAATTATGCATGTTGCTCACATTGTATTTCTAATTTTTTAAAAGATTTTATTTATTTGATGCAGAGAGAGAGGGGGGGAGAGAGACAGCAAGAGAGGGAACACAAGCAGGGGTAGTGGGAGAGGGAGAAGCAGGCTTCCTGTGGAGCAGGGAGCCTGATGCAGGGCTCCATCCGGGGACTCCGGGATCATGACCTGAGCTGAAGGTAGATGCCTAACTGACTGAGCTACCAGGCAATTTCTAATTTTTTTTCTAATTTTTTTTTAAAAGGAAACTCTACCCCCACCATGGGGCTCAAACTAAGGACCCTGAGATCAGGAGATCCATGGTATACGAACTGAGCCAGCCAGGTGCCCTGCTCACATTGTATTTCTATCAGCTGGTGCTCCTCTACAGGGCCAAACACACCTGGGTCTCCAGCAGATCAAATAGAAGGAAAAGGAAAAGTGCTGGAGAGGAAGCAGTAGATACAAGGAGGTTTAAAGAAATATAAACCAGTTGTAATGGGTGGACCTTGTGTATTTTTTTATTTTATATTTTTAAGATTTTTATTTTACTTTTTTAAAAGATTTATTTATTTATTTTAAAGGTCTTATTTATTCGTGAGAGAGAGAGTGTGTGGGGCGAGGAGCAGAGGGAGAGGGACAAAACCACTCCATGCTGAGCCTGGAGACCGACAGAGGGCTCCATCCCAAGACCCTGAGATCATGACCTGAGCTGAAATCAAGAGTCAGCTGCTTAATCAAATGAACCACCCAGGTGCCCCCAGAAAACATTTCTTAAAGTATATGTGATATTGGGGCACCTGGGTGGCTCAGTCGTTAAGTGGGTTCCTTCAGCTCAGGTCATGATCCCAGGGTCCTGGGATCAAGCCCTGTACTGGGGTCCCTGCTCAGCAGGAAGCCTGCTTCTCCCTCTCCTATTCCCCCTGCTTGTGTTCCCTCTCTCACTGTCTCTCTCTCTGTCATATAAATAAAATCTTTTAAAAAAGTATATGTGATATGAGATTTGGAAAAGTGAACATTGACTAGATATTTGATGATTTAAGGAATTGTGGATTTTTTGTTTTGTTTTTTATTCCCTTTTTGGTTAGGAATGAAAATGACATTATAGTTTGTTATTATAAAAGGAAAAGTCATTTTCCTTACGAAAAGTTTTTCCTTTAATTTTATCTATTTATTTGAGAGAGAGAGAGAGCGCACAAGCAGGAGAAGGGGCAGGGGCAGAGGGAGAAGCAAACTGCCCACTGAGCAAGGAAACCCGACGTGGGACTCGATCCCAGGACCCCTGAGATCATGAACTGAGCTGAAGGCAGACGCCCAACCAATTGAGCCACCCAGGTTGCCTCAAAGAAAAGTCTTTTAAGACCATCTATTATACAATTCCATTTATGCGAAGTGTCCAGAATAAGCAAATCTATAGAGACAGAAAGTAGATTAGCAGTTGCCAGGGGCCTGGGTGGGGGAAATGGGAAGTGACTGCTAAAGGGTACAGGGTTTCTTTTTTGGGGTGATTAAAATGTTCTAAAATTAGATTGTAGTTATGGTTGCACAATTCTGCGACTATGCCAAAAATATCCCACTGAGTTATACGTTTTAAATGGATGAATTTATGAGATACACCCCAAAATATTTGCAGACTTAAAAAAAAATAGTAATAAGAAAAACCTCAAAAATAGTACTGGCCAAGTTAGTAGCCTGAAATGTGTCTTCAGCCACCAGAGAGGGCTTTCTAAACTGTAATAGATGTTCTGGAATCTGCAAAGTAGTCAATTATCAATGAAGACATGCCTTGCAAAGTGTGAAGTCTGTCAACCACAAAGAACTTGGAAAACCAGACAACAATGCTATACTTTTAAAATGCAGAGCTATGTATGAACAGAAATTTAGAAATAAACATCTGGAGAGATGTACAGCAAAGTGTCTGGTAATGGCAGTCTTTGGAAAAGTGGGATGAGAAGAGGATTGGGGGTGGGGGCCAAAAGTGACCATAATGGTAAGTTCTGAGTTTCTTTACAAGAAGAATGTATTCTTGTATTACCTGTTTCATTAAAAATTGGGGCACCTGGGTGGCTCAGTTGGTTAAGCGACTGCCTTCGGCTCAGGTCATGATCCCAGAGACCCGGGATCGAGTCCTACATCGGGCTCCCTGCTCGGCAGGAGGCCTGCTTTTCCCTCTCTCACTCCCCTTGCTTGTGTTCCCTCTCTGGCTGTGTTTCTCTCTGTCAAATAAATAAAATCTTTAAAAAAATTAATAAGATATTGTAAGTGATTTTCTACGTGAAAATCAAAATATTCTGCATAGCCAAAAATAATATAACACCATAAGCAAAGTCAAAAGATAAATGATGAACTAGGAAAAACAGGTGCAACTCCTGTCACTAACAAAGTTATAATCCTAAGCCTAATACATAAAGAGCTCTTAGAAATAAAGAAGAAAAACACCAACATCCCAATAGAAAAATAAGCCAAGGATATGGTCAGTTCACTGAACAGGTAAAACAAAAGAAAGAGCAGAAAAAGATGCTTCACTGCACCCATACCAAGAGGAATGTGAACTTAAACTGCAGAGCAATATTGTTTTTTACCTATCAGATTGGCAAAAGTCCAAATATTTGACAATGCGGTCTGGTGGCGAGGCTGTGGGGAAACAGGCACTCTCACATGCTGCTAATGAGAGGGAAAAACAGAGGGCAAAATTTGCCCAAATGACAAATGCATTTACTCTTTAACCCAGAAATCCTGCTTTTGGTATATTCTTAAATAACTAGTGGTCCAAAAGGAGTGTTCCTCAGCACACTTACTCCCACCTGCTGGAAATTTACAGTACAAATTTACAATATCTGTACTATCCACTGTACCTTTGTACAGTGCACAACTTGCACAACTGTCCATGAGTTGTAAAAGCAGAAGCCTAGGAGCGAAGCAAGGGTCTGTCAACAAAGAATAATCAAAGAAACCATAATATATACTAAAATGGAATACTGGGCTCCTGTACAGAAAGAATGAGGTCACTCGCTGATCTCCACAATGTATTATTAAATGATATAGACCAGCGTATGTAGATATGCAGTTCACTGCCTATTATGCAAGAAAGGAGGAAAATAACAAAATCTGGGGGGGAAAAAAACCCAAAAACAACGATGCAAGGATACAAAGGAAACCAATGTTACAGCAGTGGGGAGGTTGGGGGAGGGGGGAGGTTAGCTGAGAAAACAGTGGGAGTGAGACTTCCCACTTCATACCTTGTTACATTTTTGCTGTTTAAATTATGTGAACGTATTCTTTATTCCGAAATAAAACCAACGCACTTTTCAAGTTACAGACTGTGACTTTGTGACACACAGATACTGAGCTACAAAATGTTCTATATATGACATCAAACCTTGTTATGTGTGAAGCTCTGGTCAGGCAGGATCTTTACCCATTTTTTTAGATTCATCTTATAATTCAGTGTTCGTACCTATTTACCAACCTCTCCTTATTTCCTCTACCCCCAACAAGCCCTTCACACCACTCACTTTTCTATTCTCTACCAGTTCAGTTTTTTGTTTTTGGGTTTTGTTTTGTTTTTGAAAATTTCACATGTAAGTGATGCCATGAATTATCTGTCTTTCCGTTTCTGGCTTATTTCACTTAGCATAATGCCCTGCTGGTTTATCCATGTTGTTACAAATGGTAAGACTTCCTTCTTTTTTTAAAGGCAGAATAATAGTCCATTATATATCACATTCCTAGGTTAGTTCCCTACCTCGGCTATTGTGAATAATGCTGTAACGAATATGGGAGCACCAATATTTCTTCGAGACAATGGTTTTGTTTCCTTCGGGTATATGCCCAGAAGCAGCACTACTGGGTCCTATGGCAGTTCTACTTTTTTTTTTCTTTTGGGCAGTTCTATTTTAAATTTCATTTCCTAGTTCTAATTTAATTTAATTTAATTTTTTAAGGAAAAAATATGGTTTTCCCTAGTGGCCACCACCATTTCACATTCTCACCAACGTGCACAGGGTTCCTTTCTCTCTCTCTTTGTGCACACTTGTTATCTCTTGCCTTTTTCCTAATAGCCATCCTCACAGGTGTGAAGTGGTATCTCATTGTGGGGGTGATTTGCATTTTCCCTGATAATGAGTGATGTGGAGCGCCTTATATTTATTTATTTTTTAAGCAGGCTCCACATCCAGCATGGGGCCCAATGTGGGGCTCGAACTCAAGACTCCGAGATACAGACCTAAGCAGAGATCAAGAGTTGGACACTTAGCCGACAGGGCCACCTAGGCGCCCCTCAAGCACCTTGTCACGTACCTGTTGGCCATTTGTATGTCTTATGAAAGTATTCAGGTCCTCCGCCCATTTAAAAATTAAGGTTATTTGGTCTGTTTTTGTGCTTTGTTTTTGTTTTTGCTTTTGAGTTTTGTAAGTTCCTTGCATGTTCTGCATATTAGCCCCTTACCATATCTGTGGATTGCAAATATTACTATTCCATAAATTGCCTTTTCATTTTGCTGATGGTTTCTTCCTTTTCCAAGAAGAATCATTTAAAAGTTATGAATGAGGTGTAGTTTTAGCTCCTACATGGTGATTTTTAGTTCCCTGGCTGAGATTCTCTCCCTAAAACTGCCAGGCTCAGAGGGTAGAGCTGGGACTTCGGCCAGGGCCTGGAACCAAGGGAAAGTCACTATTTATTGGATTAGATCAGTGGCTGAGTCTGGAGGTGGTGCACGCTGGAGCCAGGCTGCCTGTGTTCTAATTCCAGCTTTGTTGCTTATTAGCTGTGTGACCCTGAACATGTCACTTCACTTCCCTGTGCCGCAGTTTCCACTTCTGTCAATCAGAATAAAAAATAATCCTTACCGCTTAGGGTTGTTGTAAGGACTATGTGACCTAATCCACTAACAAATGGGACCTGGCACAGAATAAGAACATGGTAACTATCAGCTCTTCTGGAAGGCAGAGGGCTCAGGACCAGTATCAGTGAAGAGGTGGAGAGAAGCTGGCAGGGAACGTGGGGCTCTCACAAGTACATGCCACAGGTGCCCAGGGAAGCAGGCATCGCAAAAAGGAGGAAATGACCAACGGTGGCCAATGCCACGAAGATAACAGAGGAGAGATTCAGGGGTGAAGAGATCACTGACTTTCTTGGTCAGGGTAGTTTCAGGAGAGTGACAGGGACCAAAGCCAGCAAGCCTTGAGTCAGGGAGCGTGTGGGAGGTGAGAAAGGGGTGAGCGGAGGTCGATGGCCCTTGGAAGGCATGCTGAGAAGGAAGAGAGAGGCGGGGAGGCTCTCAGGACACCTGGGAGGCCGGGAACACTTTTTTTTTTTTTAACTCAGCAGACCCTGAATGTTTAAATGTTTATGAAATGGGCTAGCCCTAGATTAATATAAGAAGGCACGAATCTATACTGATCTATAAAAATAAATGGATGGATGCATATAGCAAAATGGTGCCTAGTAAAGGGAAAGGGTATGGTGAGGTTAGGAAACTTCCTATCCCAGGGGCACCTGGGTGGCTCAGTTGGTTAAGCATCAGACCCTTGATTTCCACTCAGGTCATGATCTCAGGGTTGTGAGATCAAGCCCCATGTCAGGCTCCGCGCTTGGTGTGCAGCCTGCTTAGGATTCTCTCTCTCCCTCGGCCCCCACCCCCTCCGTCTCTCTAAAAAATAAAGGTTTAAAAATTTTTAAAAATAATAAAAAAGAAAAGAAAAAAGAAAAAAAAAAGCAAAAAGAAAACCACCATCTGTCAACTACCACAGTAATCACCATTTCAGGCAGAATCACCGAGGGACGCTAACCCTAGAGGGTGAGCAGGATATTTACATTGTCGCAAAGCATGTCCTCACAAGCTATGAAAGGGAATGATGGCACCTGTGCCACAGAGACCCTGGCAAACGCCACCTGAACTAAGCCGAGCCAAGCTAAAGCCAACAGCGATTGGAAGAACCTGCTGACAGAATGTCTAAGGACACATCACTTCCACACTCCTGCCTAAGAGGCCCAACCTGAATCAAATCATGGGAAAAACTCAGGCAAACCCACATTCTGGAACATTCTCTAAAAAATTGGTCTCTATTCTTCATAAATGTCAAGGTCATGAAAAACAAGGACAGAAACATTCTCTAAAAAACTGCTCTCTATTCTTCAAAAATGTCAAGGTCATGAAGGACAAGGACAGACTGAGGAAGGGTGCGGGATTGAAGGAGGCCAGAGACAAGGATGTCTAAACGAGGTCCCTGGGGTGGGGGTGGGGGGTAGCAGGAAAAACATTTCTTCACTGAGTGAGAACTGAATTAGGTTCTGTAGCTAGCTGAGTCATACTGATGCTAATTTCTTGATTTGCATAATTGTTCTGGGGTTATGTGAGAGATGGAACTTGTTCTGGGAGATACACACTGGAGTATTTAGAAGAAAAGAATCACGAGAGAGCAAATGTGGTAAAAAGTGAACATTTGGGCAGTCGGGGTGAAAAGGTGATCAGAAATTCTATGTATATTGTTCTTGCAGCTTCTCTGTAGGTCAGACGTTATTTCCAAAGAAACAAAAGGGTCAGGGAGAAGATCTGGAATAATAGTAGGGAGCACATCTTGAGTGCCCCAGCGTTCCAGAACGGCCCACACACTGCCCACCTCCCTGTGGTCCTGTGAGACAGTGAATGTCACTATCCTAGTCCCATGTCACAGAGGAGGAAACTGAGGTTCAGAATGGCCAAGTGACATACTCCCTGGGGTCCCCTAGGGAGAGAGAGCACCACTGAGTGGGAGGACTGACAGACAGACGAGGGGACTCCTGGATAAAGCTGCTTCCTGCACTTCCCTCCTAGAAGTTACTAGTGACTGCCTCCCCATCAGACTATAAGCCCCATGAAGGCAGGGCTGTGTCTGTTTCGGTCATCGCTGTGTCTGTGGTACCAGCAGAGGGCCCAGTATGGAGAAGAAATCCAACAAATGTTTCTCAACTGAATAACTGTTATCAGTAACAATGATAATACTACGACTAGGAATAATGATAACAGAAATAAAGGTTCTCATTTGTATTCATGCACTTCGCCTTCAAAACAACCCCGAAGATGGTGTTATTCTCATTTTACAGGTAAAGAAGCCAAGGCTCACAGAGCAGTCTCTTGCCACTTGGCATCCCACCCACTGGCCTTCTAGCACCCACCTTCTGGAAGTCCTTCTTGGAGATGAGACCACGGGGATCGGTAACATAGTCCTGGAAGGCCTCCGAGCCCACAATGTCCTTGAGTTTCAGGAACATGTCGAAGAACTTGAGGATCATCTCCACGTTGGACGAGGATTCCACGAGCATGTCCACCATCTGCCGGGCAATCATGCCATTCACCACGTTCCCTGTGGGTGGGGAAGCAGTCAGTGTGTCCTGGGGGAGCCTGCTTTCTGGACTCCCGCCATGCTGGCCTTCTCCAGCTTGGGAGCCACCCGGATCCATGCA
Organism: Spilogale gracilis; assembly: GCA_004023965.1. NCBI lineage: Eukaryota > Metazoa > Chordata > Mammalia > Carnivora > Mephitidae > Spilogale > Spilogale gracilis. The sequence continues at coordinate 7,578 of PITA01022287.1, read as the reverse complement.
CGATGCTGGTGGAAGCTTCCCTGACCAGTGCTCACACTTCCCACCAGAAAGCACAGCTCATTTCCCAACCGGCATCAGTGTCGTGTGTGAACCTGGCTGGTCTACCTCCCTGACCACTGGGAGGGAGTCAGCAATATAGATACCAATGCCAGAGCTACCAGCAGGTCCCAGATGCCATGCCCAGTGCTATGTTGGCACATTCTCATCTTTCCAGAGCAGGGGTGTTACTATCCGCTTATACGGAGGAAGAGGCTGGGACTCAGAGAAAGTCACATGCTCAGGATTACACAGCTACCAAGGAGGTGAGGAGGCTTTGAAGCCAGAGCTACTTGACCTCAGAGCTCACACACCTAAGCCTTCCACTAGTCCTCTGAGGCCTGGCAGGTCCAGAGAGGAGCAAGGTAGAGTTAAAGATAAGACAACAGGGAGAAGTAGAGACTGTGATAAAGTGGGATCCCACAGGCTCCAGCTTCTCCTTGTACCTTTCATTTTTATTTATTTATACAGATTTTAATTTTTAGAATATTTATTTATTTGGGGAGGAGGGGCAGAGGCAGAGGGAGAGAGAGAATCTCCAGCAGACTCCCCGCTGAATGTAGAGCCCGATGCCAGGCTCAATCCCATGACCCTAAGAGCATGACCTGGGCCGAAATCAAGAGCTGGACACTTCACCCACTGAGCCAGCCAGACACCCCATATTGTCCTATCAATTAGCAATAAATTATGGTTATTTTAAGTCACTAAGTTTCTAGGACATTCATTAGGCAGCAAAAGCTAACTGGCACATTTAACAAAGAAATACATAAATAACTATGAGGTACGTAAACTTTAAAAAGCATCGGGGCCACCCATCTTATTAAGATTTCTCTGGGGAGTCAGTGAACTGAGGCACGTACAGGCAGGGCCTGGCATATAATGAGCGCTCAGTATGAGTTTGCTGAGCTCACTACTGGGACTCCTTCACCAACCCATCTGACCCTGACATGATGTCAGATGAAGTTGAAGGTTAGGGTCTCCTGGGTCTCAGAGGGCCATTCCCTGCTTGTCTGTCCCTTTGTACCCTCCCTAGACCCCCACCTGCTGGGTGTTTACCTTCTAGTAGGGACAGCAACATCACCACCATGTCCTTCTGGAGGTCTAGCAGCTCCTTCAGCAGCTCAATCTGGCTGGAGTCCTGGAGACCCCACATCCCAGTTATGTGATGACTGATCTTTGCAGAGACGCCCACCTCCAGCTGCTTCTGCCCCTCCTGACCCACCCTGCAGGGCCCAAGACCCCTTCTTACTCCCTTCTTACCTCCGAGGGGACCCGAGTCCAGACATGTTCCTCGGAAGCAGGGGAAGGGGCAGAGAGACAAGATTGTGGGGGGTGGGGTTGGCACTCTGGGGGAAGCAGGCTCAACAGGTGACATGTGGGACCAAGAGCTGGCAGCCAAGGGGGACTGGGAGGGCAGAAGCTTGGGGCTTATGGGGGGTAGTGGTGGTGCTTGACATGTTTTTTGAGTGAATGTGTGATGGAAAAAGCGAGGCACTGGGTTTAGGAGAAAGGCTAGAGGACTCAGCCACAGGCCTTTTGGTAAACAATTTGGGGAGAATGTGGGGGTACACTGCCTCCCCTCATGTAGGGCCTAAATAACCTTCCTAGATTGTCAGAGTTCTGTCTCATGGTCAGTCCGTACTTGTGTTAGGCTGAGCTACATAAAACTGCCAATATGCGACCATTTTTGACCCACACCGAGTGGTCATCTCATCTGGTTCTACCTAACACAATGGAGGAGGGGGACAAATACTAGATAAATGTAAGGCTCCTCTACCCCTTCTCAAGTTGCTGGTTCTAATTCTAACACAGCGCCAAAGCTGGGCACTCTGACTCTAAGATCCCAGCATACCAGAATCTCAAGATTCTAATGTGGATGGGAGCCTGTGGTGTGTGTCTGAGCGTGATGTCCAAGCCAGCAGCCTGCTTCCCGTGACAACTGCACTCTCAGATCAAGTGGGGCTAACCCCACTTTCCTGGTTTCAGGGCTGGGTGTTTGGCCAGATACCGGCCAGTCAGAGCTCTCTTTCCCCTGGCCACGGCGATTGGTTCAGGGACGAGCACGTGACCCAATAGTCCAATCAGAGAGAATTGTTAAGGAATTTCCATAGAAAAGGGGTCCTCTGCCCTCGAGCAGTTGGTGGGATGCACAGAACCTTGGGGCACGGGTTTTTCCAGCCAGTGTGAGAGCCTGCTTGAGAATGAAGCCAGAGAGAAGACAGACATTTCTGCTGACATCACTCTCGGCCCTGTATTTCTGATGTGAACTGATGAATTCTTTCCCCCTCCTTAATTCACCAGTTTGCACTGGATTTCCAGGCCATGCCACCTAGCCCTAGTCCTTGGCTGATGAATTAACACTGCACGGTTTGGAACTCTAAACTGAAACAATATTCTCCAGACTTTTAAGATCATGGCAACAACACAACTTCGGCTGCACTGACAGTGAGGAACTGCATTCCAAGTTCAACTCCTTTCCAAAAGCCCGATGACTCCAGACAGGATTTCTGCCAGCCCCTGTGGCACCTTTGATTAACTAGATCCAGCCTCCCCTTCCTCTAGAGGCTTCTGGCTGGAAAATTAGCAGTATGCAGAATAGTGCCATCTGCTGGAAAGCTGTGGCATTTATGCCGTTCGGGATGGGGATGGTGCAGCCTTGAATATGTTTACCAGACAGAAGCAGAGCCAGCGGACAAGGTGTTCACGAGACACTGACCAGCCTGTAAAGGGGTGTGGGTTGTTAGGGAAAGGGGAGCACAGGGTTCTAGAAACGGAAGAAGGACTCGACAGGGACCTTACATCATGGATGCCCGAGATGGGTGTCATCTGCCGCAGGCAGAATAAAGAAACAAAGCACTCCTTCAACCCCAATCCCTGATCTTTCTAGAGCGTGCTTTCTATCCCGGGGGTGTCAGAATCTCAGAGAACCTCTTCGGAAAGAAAAGAACACCAATCAATCCAGAGAGGAAAGCCCTACCGGAGGGGGCGGGGCCTTACACATCAGACCAATGGAAGTTTGAGTGGGAAACCAGCCAATTGGGGATGGCAGAGGAGGAGGCGGGGCCATACAGTGAGCCAATCCAGGAGGACGACGGATTCCCCCCTCCTCCCCCACTGGAACATGCCTGGAGGACTTGGCTGCCAAAGTGACTTGGAAATGGACCACTTGGGGGATGCCCTGAAACAGCTGAATGAACAGAGGGGTCCGAACCTGAGCGAGCTTCATCATCATGTGGGCAAACACGTGCAGGAATCCCACCACGGCATCCCAGAGGCGGCTGTGTGCCAGACTCTGCTGGTTCCCCGTGCAGGGGCCCTGCGGGGCAGAGGGCTGCAGTGAGCGCCTGGGAGGGCACGAGATCCTGGAAGGGGGTGGGGGGTGGGCCCTCGGGCTGGGCCTACCTGGATATACTCAGTGAGGCTGTTGAACACCTGTTTAGCGACCGACATGGCCTTGGAAAAGTTCCTCTTGCCCTGCTCCTCAATGACATCCTTGCCGGAATAGTACCAGTAGAAGTCGCTGATGGACTCCTAGGGGGCCGACGGGGTGTGAAGAGGTGCTGGGCCAACCACAGCCCACAGTCCCAGAGCCAGGTCTTCTGTGACCCACAGTCCCAGAGCACCTCTTCTGTGAAGCTCTCACCTGCAACCTCAGGAGGTAGTCCACAGTGCAGATGATGATGTTAATAGTGGTTGTGTTCCCCGTTTGTGTCCGTAGGTAGTTTTGGAAATCTAGGGAGATGAAAAGTCATATATTCATCGAGAATCTACCGCGTGCAATCAGTGTTTACTGAGTGCTTGTTGTATGCCAAAGGCATATATAATCATCATTAGTTTACTTAGTCTTTAACGAGTACCTACTGTGTGTCAGAGGAAGGTGAGGATTATTTATTCATTTATGTAGTAACTATTTATCAAGGGCCTAGTACATGCCAGATATGGTGGAGGGTCATTTATTCACTCACTTTTTCCCCCTAAAATAGGTTTCTTGAGCACCTACGGTGTAGCAGGGGAAAATGGAGATTCAGTCTCTGATTTGTTTCCAAAAAGTTTTACTGAATGCCTACTATGTGGTGGGGGAGATGGAAGATTGGTTATCTGTTCATTCATTTATCCAACAAATATTTGTTGAATATATACTATATGCTAATATGAGGTGAAGATTGGCCACTTATTCTTTGGTACTGCAAGTTTATTGAGCATTTACTATGCCTAAATGGGTACATTTACAGGTCTCCTATCCTGTAAAGAGCTCTGTCGGCTGAGAACATGGCCACAGACATATATAATAGACAAGCCTTTTGTCTATTTTGAATGCTACCAAATACTCAAGACAGGCAAAGCATCTGAGATTTGAAAGCTATTTCAAATACTTATTTGATTGGGTTGGCTAATGAACCCACAAATTTATGCAGAGAACTGGATGGCAAATTTGGTAGGAGAGAGGAACTGTTAGAAAAATTTTGTTTCCCAGAAATCAGAGATCCAAGGAATAACATTCATTATAAAACCCCCAAGACTGATTCCACCTTAGTTACAGTTAAAGAGAGAAAATCCCCATTCTATAGCACAATGGTATTCATAAACATTGAAGAAGAAACAGTTGTGGAGAGATAAGAGCTTGTGAGAACGTAAAGCAATAGTGGCACCTGGGTGGCTCAGTCGTTAAGTGTCTGCCTTTGGCACAGGTCAGAATCCCAAAGTCCTGAGATTTATCCCTGCATCAGGCTCCCTGCTCAGCAAGAAGTCTGCCTCTCCCTCTCCCACTCCCTCAGCTTGTGTTCCCTCTCTAGCTGTGTCTCTCTCTGTCAAATAAATAAATAAATAAAATATTTTTAAAAAGAGAGAGAGAGAATGCAAAGCAATGGATCATGTGTTATCGACTGTTCAACAGAGGAGAATGAAGAATAAAGAAATTTACAAGTGGGTTCACTGTAATGAGCACCAGCCAAATGTAGTGCAGGTTCTGTGGAAGTCAGATTTGTGATTACTCCCAATGTTGTGATGAAGGTTAGTTTCTGGGCAGTCTGTGGTTTCACAATCACCTGCCTGTGTTATAACCACAACTTTGAGACTGCATATTTGTTATAGGAAACAGCCTTGGGTAGAATGTTTGTTGTATGGAATTCTGATTGTCCCTTTAATGTTGTGAGCTACGTGGGTCACACAGGGTTATACGTCCCCTTTAGTGATGTGTTCCCTTAGCTTGCTGTGTCATCCTTGATCTGCTGAAACTGTGCCAGGACAAAAGTTGGGGAAACTCTTGTTTGAGTTGGGAAAGAATCTGTAAGGCCTTCCTCCTGCCAAACTATTTTATAAGCAAAATTAAGAAGTGAGTCTAATAAATTCATTTGAAAATATCATGTGATCTTTACTCCCCTCGGCAGAACCAAAGTATAGAAATCTACCACATTCACCTAACTTTGAGCAACTGCTGCAAGATGCCTGTGGGGACACATAGCATGTGGCTAGGCAGTCATCAGGTGCTCACGTTGATTTGGGGGCAAACTGGTTTTGAGGGATTGGACCGGCTAGAGGAGGTGCAAGTGAAGCAAAGTGGCTAGACTTCAGAAATTCAAGGGAGATTTAGGAAGGAGGACAGGGCTTGATAATGGCTGAAAATGAAGGATTAAGGACAATTGGGTCAAGGATGGGTGGTGAAGCCACCGCTGATAAGGGGTAAGGGGCAGGGAGATGAACTCAGGCAATCCCTGCAGACTGACCCCAAACCTTGGCTTCCTTTCCACCCACCCTTCCACTGGCCTCTACTCCTCACCATTGTTGTGCCCCTCACAGAGCAGTTGTAGGAATCGGAACAGGTCTTGGGTGAATTCATCATCGGCCATGACCTTCTCTCCTGTGGGAGGGAGAGGGGGACAGGGCCCAGAAGGTTTCAGATGGGCCAGGACAGAGCACTCGCATGCACATGGCCCTTGTATACTCCACACGCATGCACAAAGCACAGGTACGCAGGGAGGAGCAGCTGCCACTTCAAAGAGGCTGTGAGGGCCACCAGCATCCATGACACCAGGGAGACCCGGCTTCAGAGTCATCAGCAGATAAGGACCTGAGGGGCCCCGAGTCATGAAGCTGGGGCCTCAAGCTTCTTTTTAAACATCACTGTCCCTCTGACGTCACCACTTGTATGACGTCCGGGAACCTCTGCCAACCCAGCAGAGGTTCAGGCAGTTGGTATCTCCCTTGGCCCCTACCAAGGGCATGGGGGGCGGGGTTAATGGATTATGGGGATTGGAGTCACTTTCACGCAAAGGCTCTGACTAGGTGGGGATTGGGCAGGAAGTGGGATTGAAAGCCAGCCAATTGGCTCAGATGCCTTGAAAGCAGCCAATCCAGGAGATGCAGGGGGGAGGTGTGTAAACATAGGCCAATCCGAATAGGCATCTGAAAGAAGCCAATCACTGTGGGCTCTAGGGGAGGGAAGAGAGAGAGAGAGAGAGAAAGAGAGGAGAGAGAGAGACAGAGAGGGAGAGAGGGAGAGAGGGAGGAGAGAGAGAGAGGAGGAGAGGGAGGGAGGGAGGGAGAGAGAGAGAGAGAGAGAGAGAGAGAGAGAGAGAGAGAGAGAGAGAGAGGAATGGGCCAACCAACCAGAGCAGGCGCAGAGGAGGCACGCGCACCGATCAGAGTGGATGCTGGGAGCAACCAATCCGGTTGGTGGATGGGAACCGCAGACTTGACCAATATGGGGTCGCAGGCGCAGAATGCAGGGAGGGTGGGAGTGGGGATTACCCCACCCAGGACTGTGAATCTGGGACTAGAAGTCTGAGAACATCTAGCTGGAAAAGGATCTTTGCCATCTTCTCTAGCTTCTGTTATTCTCTAGCTTTTTACACAGAGAGAAACAGGCTTGTAGAAGGTAAGAGACTTGTTCATAGTCTCCAGTTGTTGTTAGTGGCTAATCTGGGACCCGAGTCTTGGACTCTGGCTCAAGACTTTCTGTGGGCATGGTGCATCACTGAAGGGTTCCTCCCTCCCTGGATAGCCCAGATCCTCAGCCCCCAGGTGGGGGGTGGTGGTTGGGGGTTAGAAGGGAGGGGTACAGTAGCACAGCAAGGGGAACAGGCTGGGGAAATTACCGTTCTGGCGGTTGATGACTGGGGCAGCCAACAGGATGGGAGGAGGAAGCAGGAGAAAAAAGGGAAAAAGACAGACAGGAAGGAGACAGAGAGACAGACACAGAAAAACAGTGACACAGTCAGGAACGAAAACATCAACATAGAGAGAGGAAGGACCACAGAGGATCAGAGTGATATGGAGACAGAGTGGGAAATGAGGGGAGGGGGTAAACGCGGAGGAAGAGAAAGAAGAGGAAATAGAAAGAGATGGACAGGTAGAGGTGGAGAGGCAGGAGGCGAATATCAGGGCAGAAAAGTTAGACATGTCACAACACAGCAAAGAGGAGACTCAATTAACCTGGATTAGGGACATTAATGAGAACAGCAACCAGGGTGGGAGACTTGGGGCACGTGAAGGGTCTGGTCCGTGTGGTGTGGAGTGTGGGGGAGAACACAGGACGGAAGGCCA
>PITA01022286.1:0-30670 GCA_004023965.1 Spilogale gracilis | reverse complement strand
ACCCAGTCACCCTATCCCTCCCCCTCCCCGCCAACAACCCTCAGTTTGCTTCCTGAGATTAAGAGTATCTTATGGCTTGTCTCCCTCCCTAGTCCCATCCCATTTCATTTTATCCCTACCTAACCCCATGACCCCCCACCCTGCCTCTCAAATTCCTCATAGCATAGAGATCATATGATAATTGTCTTTCTCTGATTGACTTTTCAGCATATCACCCTCCAGTTCCATCCACATTGCTGCAAATGATAAAATTTTGGGTTTTTTGATGGATGTATTCCCTTGTGTGTGTGTGTGTGTGTGTGTGTGTGTGTGTGTACCACATCTTCTTTATCCATTCATCTGTTGATGGACATCTAGGTTCCTTCCGTAGTTTGGTTATTGTGGACATTGCTGGTATAAACATTCAGGTGCATGTGCCCCTTCTGTTCACTCCATTTGTATCTTTAGGGTAAATACCCAGTAGTGCAATTGCTGGGTCATAGGGTAGCTCTATTTTCACCTTTTTGGGGAACCTCCATACTGTTTTCCAGAGTGGCTACACCAGCTTGTATATCCACCAACGCTGGTAGGAGGGTTCCTCTTTCTCTGCATCCATGTCAACATCTGTCATTTCCTAACTTGTTAATTTTAATCATTCTGACTGGAGTGAGGTGATATCTCACTGTGGTTTTGATTTTTATTTCCCTGATGCCAAGAGATGTTGAGCACTTTTTTATGTGTCTGATGGCCGTTTGAATGTCTTCTTTGTAGAAATGTCTGTTCATGTCTTCTGCCAAAGCTTCTTTTAAAGCCATGATTCAGTAATCATGTGTATCTAATAGTCTGAATGTCAAGTATTCCTTCCTCATGGGTCTTATGCCCCATCAAGCTCATGGGAACCTCCTAAATCTTATTAATATGTTGGTGTTCTCCTTAACAGTGAAAGAAAAGAAAAAAAGAAATTCCAGTGTCTCCAGATCCAGAGAGTTACCACACTGTGTCATTTCTCTACACTTAAACACTTTAGGGTTTTTCAACTTTGAACAGAAAATAAAATGATGGAAAAGAAATCCAGTGAAAAGTGAGTATTTCTGTATTGGAAAGCTCATGAAAACACTGTCCTGAGTACCCTGAGATATGCATGTATATTTTCTTTCTTGGGATTTTAAACAATCCTTCCTTGTTTCTTTCCCTAGGGGCACCACATTGCTGCTCACTGTCAAATTGCCTTCTGCATTCTCCCTTTTATAGTCTCTGCCACCTGTTACAAGATCCTGTCCAATTTTATTTTAGTTAGCACTTCTTTTTCAAATCTAAGCTAACAAATAAAAGTATTTCAAGCAAATGTCATTTCAAGCCCTTTAAAATTATTTGTTGTTAAAACAAAGAATAAAAAAGAGAGGGAGAAAAAGAGAGAGAGAGAGAGAGAGAGAGAAAGCTATCCATAAATCTGTGAAAAAAAATAGTTCTCGATGTCTTAGAAATTGAGCATCTGTTAATAAAACACAGAGCTCTGCATAAAATTTCTAAAAATCTTTTCTTCTTGCTCACTGTGTCCTTTCACATTCTTCTTTTTCTGTCTTTGAGAGATTACCCTTTGTATTCTGATTCTCTTTTTTAATCTATTACAGTTTGGACTGTATCTGCATTTACAACTGATCTGGGAGCTTTGACTGAACTGAATATATAATCTTATTTCTAGGAGAAAGATTAATATGATTGTATGATAATGAGCAATATAAGAAGAATTTTAAGACATGAAAGGGAAAAGAGCTATAAAATCTTTACAAAAAATTAAACATTCAAGTTGGAATATTTTCCTTTGTATCATTTATATAAACCTATAGTCTCCAAAATAGAGCTGTGTCCATCACCCTGGGTTTTGTGGTTTGTTTCTTTGTTTGTTTTCATTTTTTATATTCGAGAGGAATTAACCAATATTTTTGGACATGGACAGAAGAAGTGGAATTTCTAGAACTCAGAAGGGCATGGAGTGCCGAATTTCTCTTTTAAGCTTAACAGGAAGATACCATGGATAGAAAATGACTTCAGCTGAACATGAAGTAATAGCATAGAGCTCTAAATTTCTTCAGGAGGGACAAAAGCAAAATGTTTACTAAATAGCTTCCTTCCATTTTTTGATGGGTAGGATTGCTATGCCTGCAGCAAAGCAGAAAATAAAGTTAAGAAAGAAAATGTAAAAATAAAAACAAATACAAGCAAACAAGTGTGAATGGCCCTAAATATGTATTAATGTTGGAAGAATAGTGTGACAAGCCAAAGTAGCTGTTGAGGTCAGATATGTGTTTCCATCAGAGTCGGCAACAGTCACTCACAAATCCCTGCTATGTGTGGATCAATGTGCTAGACTCTGGATTATAGTATCACTCCAAAAAAGGAGCACCACAGGTAAAATATAAAGAAAAGTCTTGTTATCTATACATGTTAAATGATCTGAGGAAGTGAAAAAGTCAATTCAAAAACCTAACTTCCCCTTGTATGTCAAAAACATTTTGAGGCATAAGAGCATGAGAATAAAAAATGCTAATTTCCTCTTTGGGGAGAATCCACACTTACTTAGAGCTGAATCAAAAGTGACCCTCGGCAATTGTTATTAGGTCCACTGGATTGGTAACAGGAAAGAGACAAGTTGGGACTTCTATAGACACTCTGAATGCTAAAAGTCATACTTTATCTTGCATTTCTTAGAGCAGACATTTTTAAAAGAAACCATGAAGCTTTAAAGAAAGATATACAAATTTCTCTCAGATGAATCTCAGGTAGTTTTCCCACTGTCATAAATGGATGTAGGACATGTACAGAGCTCTGTTACAGGGTACAAAAAAGGAGGAAAACCAGCAAAGATCATCCCAGTGAGTCTGCAAAGACCTGATCTCAATATGTTTAGTAACAGCAGGAAAGCCTGAAAAGAAAAGTGGGGTACACTTCAAAGTTTATCTCCCCCTTCCTCCTGAAAAAAATTTATAGTATGTTCAGGTCTACCTTTTCTCCAAGAGGTTCAGAAGGAGGTGACCTCAACTCACTCCATTCTGGTTTTCTCAACGTTTGCACTACTGAAGTTTGGGCAGGGTGATGCTTCCTAGTGGGGTGCTGTATTGCAGGATGTTTAACATCATCCTCAGCCTCAATACACTAGTTGCCAGTAGCACCCTTCCCACCAATTATAAACACTCAGAACGGCTCCAGACATTGCCAAAATGTGCCTAGGGAGGGGTTCAGAATCACAGAATCACAAGCCAATAAGCACAAAGCACTTCCCTGAAGTCACTTCCCCATGGACACCTGACTTAACTTGGCCTTACCACAACGGTTTGGGGACTGATCACTCCCTCCCATCCCCACTCGAAAATGAAGGAAAAAGCTGAAGCCCAAACTGCCACCAGTAGCTATTCTGTCACTCCAAACAAAATGACCAGCTTTGCTTGGTCTTGCAGCAGACACTAAGCACAGCAGATCATGCAAAACAAAAAGACCCTGTGCTTGAGGACAGTGTTCAGTCCTGAAGTTCCAGCTATGGGAGGAGACAGCATTTCTTATGTTTAAGCCAGTTTGAGAAATATTACCTTGTCACTCGAGGGTAAATGTCATCTTAAATGATACTATATGCAAATCCAAGGAAGGGGCATGATTTATTGGATGCATGTAAACTGAATGGCTGTTTAAAGGCTGCATTCCCCCAGGGTTCTGTATCTATATTCAACCTACACCAGACCAAATGTTTGGCAAGCAGGCCATCCCTAACCTATCCCAAAATGAATATCTGCTAGGCATTGTAAACCTGCTCTTCTCAAAGTCTTCCTCACCTCAGAAACTGGCAGCTCCTTTCTCCTAGGTGCTCAGGCCAAAACCCATGGGGCCATCTTTGACCCCTCTCTACCTTTTATACCTCTGACATTTACCCCATTCTCAACAGAGCAGCTTGAGGGATCCTGTTTAAAACATGGGTCACTGAGTGCAGTATTTCTAGACTGATGCCAAAATAGAAAAGAGACATTATTGGAATAACTACTTAGATTTGGATAAAAGCTATAGTTTATTTGATCTTATTGTACCAATACTAATTTATTAGTTTTGAAAAACGTACCATGCTTAAGTAATATGTTAACATTAGGGGAAGCTGGATGAAGGTTCTTATGGGAAATATCTATACTTTTTTAGGAACTCTACTAAATCTAAAATTGACTCAAGATAAAAGTTTTAAAATATTGAAATATTTAAAGATTTTAAAGGTGTTGCATAATGACATTTCTCTGTACAGAATTCTCCAACTGTACCTCATTTTATGCAGAGTAAATAGCCAAAACCTTACAACCACCCCTAACGCCTCCCATCATGTGGCCTTTGGGTCCTTTTTCTGACATCACCTTCCATTAACCACCCCCCACACACCCACACCCACATACGCATGTTGTTCTAGGCACAACAGCCACCTAATCAACACCCCAGGCATGTTTCTGTCTCAGGGCCTTTGTACTTGACATCCCACATGTCACACTTTTTTTTTTTTAAGATGTTATTTATTTATTTGACAGAGAAAAAGACAGCTAGAGAAGGAACACAAGCAGAGGGACTGAAAGAGGGAGAAGCAGGCTTCCGGCCGAGCAGAAAGCCTGATGTGGGACTCGATCCCAGGTCTCCAGGATTATGACCTGAGCCGAAGGCAGTAGCTTAACCAATTGAGCCACCCAGGCACCCCCATGTCACACTTTCTATAGGTCTTCACTTCAATATCACCTTTCCATCTTCTAGCCAGTGTAAAATAGTAGCTCCCCACCTCCAATACTTCTTTTTCCTTATGTTCTATTTTTCTTAATAGTATGATTATTAAGCACTACTTAATAAACTACATGTTTTCTTATTCATTGTAATCATTTTCTGTCTTGACCACTAGAATAGCAATTCCAGGAAGCAAACAGTTTTATTTGTCTTGCTCACTGCTATTTCAGAATCTAGAATGATGCATGGCAGTTGGAAGCCTTATTTGATGAATGAATGAATAAATAAATGTATAAGTCTGTGTAACATTTTGTTAACTAAACTTATTATTACAATTCTGTGATAAAAGTACCAGTGTTACATTCAACACATATCCAGAAATTCTAGGAAATGGGAACATCATCCAACTGTAGTCCAAGAAATTAACTACCTGCAGGAATTAATGTAATATCTCTAATGGAACTTCAGTTTTTAGTTCCCTATGTAAGGATCTTGGGAGTTACCACTCTGTTCTAACAATAAGTAAAAAGCTAAACAGACTAAACAACCAGCAACTATTACTGGATACATAGAGAGACAAGGACATGGGCCAGACCACTGCCCATAAGATTGGACAGACAGAAAAATATAGAGTCACAGCTTACCAGAAGAGTCTTAGGAGCAGAAATCACTGTGGAAGGCAGTGCCTGAATAGGAAAACCTGAACTGTAATTGACAAATTTCTAGAGGCTTAATGAAGACAAGACTTAATGAAGACAAGCCTGAGAGTTAAATAATGTGTGTCATGTGTGACATGTGTGAGGTGGGGAGAGCACAATGTTGTGGGATTTACCTCCAGGAGCTCCGCCAATGTTGCCACAGTAAACATCAGAGAAAAATTCCCTTGTGCATAAAGCAGTGGGAGGGGAAAAGTAATTATTTTGAAATACTCCAGACCACTCTTCTTAACAAGGCTTGACTTTGGGAAGAACTGTTTAACCAGAGCCTAACCTGCTGGGGTATCCTCAAAATTTAATTGACCTAGAGAAAGGGAAATATCAAATTCAGGCCTCTTGTGTCATCCTGTCCCATCTAAGGAGTGGGAGTGGGGAAACAAAATACAGAATGGGGAGGAAGAAATAAAGCTATTCTAGTTCACAGATGACATGATCATGTATGTAGAAAATCTGAAAGAAAAAATAAACAAAACAAAACAAAAACCTTTAACAAGTGATTATAGTAAGGTTGCAAGATACAAGGTTAATATACAAAATCCAAACACTTCCTTATACACCTACAATGAACAAATGGAATTTGAAATTTAAAACACAATACTATTTATATTAGCTCTAAAAGATTAATTATTTAAGTATAATTTAAAAAATATGTATAAGGTGTGCCTGGGTGGCTCAGTGGGTTAAAGCCTCTGCCTTTGGCTCAGGTCATGATCTCAGGGTCCTGGGATCAAGGCCCACATTGGGCTCTCTGCTCAGCGGGGAGCCTGCTTCCTCCTCTATCTCTGCCTGCCTCTCTGCCTACTTGTGATCTCTCTCTCTGTCAAATAAATAATAAAAATCTTTAAAAAATATGTATAAACTCTGTATGAGGAAGACTACAAAACTAATACAAGAAATCAAAGAAGAACTAAGTTGGTGGTGCCTGGGTGGCTCAGTTGGTTAAGCGACTGCCTTCAGCTCAGGTCATGATCCCGGAGACCCGGGATCGAGCCCAACATCAGGCTTCCTGCTCGGGGGGGAAGCCTGCTTCTCCCTCTGTCACTCCCCTTGCTTGTGTTCCCTCTCTGGCTGTGTTTCTCTCTGTCAAATAAATAAAATCTTAAAAAAAAAAAAAAAACAAAGAAGAACTAAGCAAATGGTAAGATATTCCACTTTTATAGACAGGTGGACAATATTCTCTAGATGTCAATACTTGTCTACTTGATCTACAGATTCAAGGTAATTCCAATAAAAATCCCAGCAACTTATTTTGTGGATATTGATAAGCTGATTCTAAAGTTTATATGGAGAGGTAATGACCTAAAATAGCTGACACAATATTGAAGGAGAAGAACAAAGTTGGAGGACAGACATTACTGAACTTCAAGACTTGCTGTAAATTATGCTGAGTGAAATAAGCCAAGAAGAGAAAGTCAAGTATTGCATGGTTTCACTTACTTGTGGTCCATGAGGGGTAACCTGGAGGACAGTGGGAGAAGGAATGTAAATGGGAACTAGGGCAATCTAGGGAGGGAAACGAAACAACAGAGACTTTGGACACAGAAACAAACTGAGGGACTTGGAGGGATAGGGGTGGAGGGATGGGACAGCCTGGTGGTGGGTACTGGGGACACCTAAAGCGTGGAGCACTGGGTGTGGGGAATGGGGAATGAATCTCGGAACACTGGAAAAAAAATTTAGTAACAAAAAATAGAAAAGGAAAAAAAATTAAAAACTTCTTCTCTGAAAAAGGTAATGTCAAGATAATGAGAATATAAGCTACAAACTGAGAGAAAATATTTGCAAAAGACATGTCTAATAAAAGATCATTATCCAAATATACAAAGAACCCTTAAAAACTCAACAGTAACAACAGAAACAATTCCATTAAAAAACTGAGAGAAAGTTCTTAACAGACACCTCATCAAACAAGCTATCCATATGGTAAATGAGCATATGAAATGGTGTTCAACATCATGTCATTAGGGAACTGTAATTTGAAATGAATAATGAGATATCACTAGATATCTATCAGAATGGCCAAAATCCAAAACACTGACAACAATAAATGCTGGAGAGGATATGACACAAGAAGGACTCACTTTCATTGCTGATGGAAATGCAAAATTATACAGCCACTTTGGAAGGCAGTTTGGTAGTTTCTTAAAAGATAAACACACTTTAACCATATGATACAGCATTTACTCCTTGGTGTGACCATCTTGCCCAGAAGAGGTGTTCTGCTGAAAGTTAATCAGGAGCTGGCCAGCTACACCAGAGAGGGCATGAACTTCATAAAAGATTTCAAGCTTCATTTGAATGAACAACTTGTATTTGATTTAGTTTTCTCAGTACCTCTCTGGGGTGGGATGTTGGTGTCCACTGGTGATAAACCACCAAGTATTGTGGACAGGTTTTACCTTGGAGGACTGACCAGTGTGCACGTGTTCAACACACACAGTTTGGGCCACAGAGGGAAGGCTACTATCTGGGTGGAGAGGAGTACTGGGTTAGCGGGCTGCACGTATACACCCCACTGCCTTTCAGGCCAGGCCAGGGTGGCTTTGGGGAGCTCTTCAGAACACACTCCGTCAATGTGGGGAACCTCTGCAACTTCAACTATCGCGGCTCATATCCGGAAGCTGGCCTAGTGCATCTGCTGGTCTTACAGTGCCAGGATCATCCTCAGGCTTGGCAACATCACCTGGCTGGAATTGAGTTACTGTGTCCCCATGAGCGTGTAGAATGGTGACAGGATATGTGATGATGTCCAGTTTGGAGTCGGGATCAGGTTCCTCGAGCTGATGCACGTTATGGGGACCACACACCTTCTCTCCTAGGAAATGTGTCTGCTTCATTCTTTCCAGTCCTCAAGGGAAACCACGTCAATAAATTTTAAAGACAAAAATAAAAAAAAATAAATAAAAATGATCACTTTTCACTTTATCACTTATCATTTTATCACTCTGATAATGTTTTCATTGCAAGTATCCAGATAGGGAAAGAAAATAACTTGGTTGCAATGGCTGTGGGTTGGAAAAACCGGTCACAATTACTGGATTGCATTAAAAGTGCTTTTACAATCCTTTGACAACAGAACATTAATCAGGATCAGAAACGTGACTTATCCTGTGTTTGTCTATGTTCTTCCTCAAATGTCCTAAGTAAATATGCACCTACACCTGAATCTCTTGTTGGCCATGCTTCATCCTCATTAATCTGGCAATATCCTATATTCTAAGACCTTCTCATATCATTTGCTCTAGTGGGCTTCTACATTATCCCACATCTGACCTTGGTGATGCAACTTAAGGGAGCTGAAAGTGTATGTCCACACAAAAACCTATAAGATGTTTAGATGAAGCATGAGAGACTTTGGACTCTGAGTAAGGAACTGAGGGTTTTGGAAGAGAGGGGGCTGAGGGGATGGATGAACCTAGTGGTGGGTATTAAGGATGGCAACTGCATAGAGCACTGGGTGTGGCGCATAAACAATGAATCTTGGAACACTGAAAAAATAATAATTATTAAAAAAAGATGTTTATAGCAGCTTTATTCATAATTGCCAAAACTTGAAAGTAACAAAGATGTCTGTCCTTCAGTATGTGAAAGGGTACTGTGGTACAACCAGACAATGGAATATCACTCAGTACTAAAATAGGTGAGCTACGAAGCCATGAAAAGACACAGAGGAATCTTACATCAGACTGTTAAGTGAAAGAAGACAGTTGGAAAGGCTACATGCTGTATGATTCCAGCTATTTGACATTCTGGAAAAGAAAATCTATGGAGGCAGTAAAACAAACAAAACAAAACAAAACTCCTGGGTGGCTCAGTTGGTTAAGCGTCTGCCTTCGGCTCAGGTCATGATCCCGGAGACCGGGGATCGAGCCCCACATCAGGCTCCCTGCTCGGCGGGAGGCCTGCTTCTCCCTCTCTCATTCCCCCTGCTTGTGTTTGCTCTCTGGCTGTGTTTCTCTCTGTCAAATAAATAAATAAAATCTTTGAAAAACAAAACAAAACTAAACAAAAAACAGTGATTGCCAGGAGTGGGGGGTGGGGGTAGGGAGGAGTGAATAGACAAAACACAGAGGAGGTTTAAGGTAGTGAGTCTACTCTATATAATACTGTAATGACATACAGGTTTTTACACATTTGACTAAATCTATAGGATTTATAAACTATGATCTTTGGGTAATTATAATGTATCAATGTAGGTTCATCAGTGGTAACAAATGTGCTATCTGGTGAGGCCTGTTGATAATGGGGGAGGCTGCATCGTTGTGTCTTGCATGATTTGTGTCTACTTTTGTAAATATATTCTATATATATATGTATACATATATATAATTATTATTAAAGAAAATTAAAGAGATGAAAAGAACAAAAACTCATGAGTGGTACATAGGTTGAGTTCCTTCCAAACACATTGCATAAAGATCAGTGAGTTGGATTTTCCTTCTTTTTACTCAATATACTCATCTTTAAGATAAGAATGACAATTCTAAGATGCAAAGATACATCCTGTGTTAGGCATTCTTCAAGGATTGAGGAATAAGTTATTCCTGTATGACACTGGCACAGAAAGAAAAATGATCCAATTCTTTTGAAATAAAATTATACAACCAACCTGTCTAGAAAATGCAGACAGAACTTTGAGGCTGCTAGATCTTTCAAACGGAGCCCAAATAAAGTGAATGGTGTGTATTGAAGATATGAAAAGCATGCTTCCATGACAGATTAGTTGAGAATACATGTATGTTCATACATCTGAGTCTGTCCTCTTTATTCTCTCACCTCTAGCCCTCTTTTACATCTGCAGCTTCCTCTCCTGCAGCTGCTTTAGGCACCATACTTCTTTTCTAGCCTTTGCTGATAGCATGGGTTTGAATCCCCCAGACTTGCATTTAAGCCCCTTTCAACCATTGGTTAACTGTGTGCCTTTTAGCATACTACTAAATTCTATATCTACTTTTATTCATTGTAAATTGTCGAAGATCTCACAGCCTGATTGAGCCAGAGTCAAAAACTGTGGAGTGAGGAGTGCCTAGCTGGCTCAGTTAGTAGAGCAAGGACTCTTGATCTCAGGGTTGTGAGCTCAAGCCTCACATTGAGTGTAGAGCCTACTTAAACAACAACAACAAAATAACTGTCAAGCAATGTAAAGAATGACATTTATGTTATTCTCATAGCATGACCATGTTCTATTACTTTCTAATTGCTCTTCCCTTGCATGCATTTAAAACAAGCATCACTTTTCCTTGAAATTATGTTTTACTATCCTAGGTATTAGAGGAAGTAAAGGCCAAGAAGATGAAGATGTGGTAGAATCAGTAGTTAAGAGATATTAACTGCCTTGACTACATTTAAATTCTGTTAATAAAATCACATTTTACAAGTTTGGTATTAAGTCATTGAATTATAGATAAAAACAATGACTTGGAAAACTTGAGCATCACAGAACAAGGTTATAAGATAAGAATCCAACTCCATTATTTTGACTATGTGTCTGGTATACACATAGAGTACCTTTAAAGAAGTGCATACTGGTCTTCTCTTAAACTTAAAGGAAATTAGAAGACAAGAAAAATATATATCTGCAGCCTTAAAGGGACAGAATTAAAACTCAAAGTTTCCATGCTACAAACCTAAGTGCCCATAGTTCATTTAATTTCTAGTGTGTATTGTCAGTTAATTAGATGCCTGACATCTAAATAAACCAATGAAATCTCGAGTCCATTCAGAAATGAATCTGTAGTAAGAAGTCTCTCCATATTATTATCTTACCAAGAAATCCTGAGTTTTTCCCCACTTTATTTTGTTTATTGACTCATACTCTCAAAAATTGAAACAGATTTTTGCTTCTGTTTTCAAATGGAGAATCAAAATAATAATTTTTAAAAATATTTAGATAATTAACCTGAGATTCAAGTTCCAATATTTACAATTACAAAGAAAGCCCAGTTGTCTACAAACAAAACTCCATTACTCATTTTTCTCATTTTCTCCTGGGAACTGACAGTGATTGTGTGACTCTAGGTACCATTTCATCGCTCTGATAATGTTTTCATTGCAAGTATCAGATATGGAATTAAAATAACTTGCTTACACTGGCTGTGGGTTGGAAACACCATTCACAATTACTGGATTGTATTATAAGTACTTACTTTCACAATTCTTTGACAACAGAACATTAATCAGAATCAGAAATGTGACTTGTCCTAAGTAAATAGGTACCTACACCTAAATCTCTTGTTGGCCGTGCTTCATCCTCACTAACCTGGAAATAGTCTATATTCTAAGACCTTCTCACATTATATTGCTCTAGTGGGCTTCTACATTATCCCACATCAGAATTGAATGTCTTCAGAACTTCTCTTTCAACACCTGGCAAGTTCTAATAACCATACTTCTATTACAGCATGATGGTTAAAACAACAGACTTTGAAGAAACCTTAGGTTCAGAATTTACCTAGCTTTGTCTCCTTGAATTTTTTTTTTTAAGATTTTATTTATTTGACAGAGAGAAACACAGCCAGAGAGGGAACACAAGCAAGGGGAGTGAGAGAGGGAGAAGCAGGCTTCCCGCCAAGCAGGGAGCCCGATGTGGGGCTCGTACCTGGGTCTCCAGGATCATGACCTGAGCTGAAGGCAGTCGCTTAACCAACTGAGCCACCCAGGCGCCCCATGTCTCCTTGAATTTTTAAATGAGCTCCAGTTTTGTATAAAACAGAAAGAAAAATCCTTATTTACCTATATCTTTTATATATTAAATGACATAATATAGGGCACTTGGGTGGCTCAGTCAAACATCTGCTTTCAGTTCAGGTCGTGATCCCAGGATCCTGGGATGGAACCCTGTATAGAGCTCTCCAATCAGTATGGAGCCTGCTTCCAGCTGCTCCTCCAGCTTGTGCTCTCTCCTTTTCCCTCACTGCTCCCTCTGTAAGTAAATAAATAAATAAAAACTTTAAAGAACAAATAAATGATGTAATATATGTAAAATAATGAGTATTTACTAAATAATAGATGTTATTATTTATTTTATTAAAAAGTCAAAAATAGTTATTATTTATAATATTGCCATTGAAGCAAAACAAGATCCCAAATTGCCCTTGAAATTATCAAGAAATAAGTTCCTTTTAAATTAATGCCAAACTTCAAACACTTGTTCTCTAACCTTTTTTTTTTCCTTTAAAATTTAGTAATCCTGATAAATCATGTTAGGTAATTTTAAATAAGCCAAAATATCAACAAATTAAAGTAAATGAGTGTTTATCACACTGTACAAATAAATAGCTTAAATATCTTCCTATGCTTAGTCATGAGTGATGGTTGTTAGAATTTTTTTTAAACATCATACAATCTCAGTTCTTCCAATCACATTTTTCCTAGATTTACATTCCCAGATATTAATGATAAAAAGTCTTATCAAGATGGCGAAATTAGGGTCACCTGGGTAGCTCAGTCGTTAAGCATCTGCCTTCAGCTAAGGTCATGATCCCGGAGTCCCTGGATTGAGCCCTGTATAGGGCTCCCTGCTTAGCAGGAAGCCTGCTTCTCCTTCTTGTGTTCCCTCTCTAACTGTGTTTCTCTCTGTCAAATAAACAAATAAAATCTTAAAAAAAAAAAGATGGTGAAATTATAGACTATCAGAACAACAACAAAAAGTCTTCCTTTGTAGTAAGTCTCTTGTTTCGATTACTCTTAGATTTACTCTTGAAATCCAATGAAGTTCACATTCTTGTTATGAGTATATGAGAACAGAAAATTATTTTTTTAAGATTTATTTATTGGGGCACCTGGGTGGCTCAGTCATTAAGTGTCTACTTTCAGCTCAGTTGTGATCCCAGAGTCCCGGGATTGAGCCCCACATCAGGCTCCCTGCTTGGCAGGAAGCCTGCTTCTCCCTCTCTAACTCCTCCTGCTTGTGTTCCCTCTCTAGCTCTGTTTCTCACTGTCAGATAAATAAAATCTTTTAAAATATTTATTTATTTATTTATTTATTTATTTGAGAAAAGAGAAAGTGAGATATTGAGGAGGGGCTGAGGGAGAGACTCTTCAAGCAGACTCCCACTGAGTCTGAACCCAATGTGGGGCTGATCTCACCACCGTGAGGTCATGACCTAAGCTGAAACCAGGAGTTCAAGGCTTAACCCACTAAACCACCCAGGGGTCCCAAACCAGCAAGTTACAAATAGAGTTACAAATAAATTTACATTTTTTAAATTCTATGCTATAGATTGTGTAGCTCAGGGTATTCTTCAATGCTGCCTAACTTTAGGAACATAATAACAGAATCATTATGTAAACATACATTGTAAAGCCCGATTATGAATGGAAAAAGTCAGTAGGACCCAGTGAAAATGAACACGAGATTGCAGGCAGCAATGCTGGCCAGTCACGCATGGCTGGGTCCTTGCTGCAGCACTAAGGACCAACCAATATCTCGGCAGTTTTGGAAAGGAAGTAGGGTGATATTATTTTCCCAGATCTAGAGCCACTCTCCCAGCCTACCTGTGCCATTCATCTTGAATCTGAAAGGTGCAAAATCAGAATTTCCCTTAATATTTCCATGTAATAAAGCTTGAAATGAGGAACATGTTGCCCCCAGCTTAGTTTTTCTTTTTCAACATTTCCTTAGTGATTCAGAGTCTTTTCTGGTTCCATACAAATTTTAGGGTTGTTTGTTCTAGAACTTTGAAAAATGCCGGTGGAATGTTATTGGGATGGCACTGAAAGTATAGATTGCTCTGGGCAGTATAGAGAGTTTAATAATGTTTATTCTCAAATCCATGTGCATGGAATGTTTTTCCATCCTTTTGTGTTTTCTATTTCTTTCATGAGTGCTCGGTAGTTCCTCTAGTGGTTAAGTTAATTCCAAGGTACCTTATGGTTCTTTGTTCCATAGTAAATGGAATCGATTCTCTAACTTCCCTTTCTATAGTTTCATTGTTAGTGTAAGAAAGCAATTGATTTCTGTGTATTGATTTTGTATTCTGCCACATTACTGAATTGCTGTATAAGTTCTGGTGATTTGGGGGTGAAATCTTTTGGGTTTTCCATATAAAGTATCATGTCATCTGTGGGGAGAGTTTGACTTCTTCTTTGACAAGTTTTATTTCTTTTTGTTGTCTGATTGCCATTGTTAGGGCCTCTAGTACTATGTTGAAAAAGAGTGGCAAGCATGAATCACACAACAAAATGCACCTGAAGATTTCACATGTGTCCTGGGAACATGTATTTTCAAAAGATGAACTCTCTTTCTCTGTCTTTCTCCTCACTTCTTCAGCATTCCCCAAAACTAATTATGATTACTTGAAGAAACTCATGAAATTGCATGGGGTCAAATACTTCCTGAATATGTCATACTCAGTGTACAGGAAATATGAAAAGGATATTTCCTGAAGAGGACAATCCCCTTCAAGAATAAATTTTGGAGGAGATTGCCTCTGATTTCATTTAAAATGCTAACTTGAATTTGAAAGAATGTTCTAAGACACAGACAATGTGCCAAGGGTCTGCAGGGAGGCTCTATTCCAGGGACCTTTGCTAAAAGGCCAGCTTTCCTTCCTACAGGGCCCTGAGTGTCATCAGGCCATGTCAGCTGACCTTGAACTATGGTCACTTCACTTTATTCATCAACATCTCCTCATCCAGGCTATGTCTGGAGCTTCTCTTAAAGTCTCTGGTTGGTTGCTGCGATTTCTGATGTCCCTGTCTCCAGACCCTGATAGTTACATCAGCCCATTTCTTCCTTTGAAAACTGACCTCTTTCCACCTTGGCCTGGAGTATATTTCAACAGTGAGGCCTAAAGCTGGAATCCCAGTTCTGTTCCATACTATCTGACAGTTCTCAACTTCCACATCAATAAGATTGGAATAATACTGACTTCACTGGTCTTTGTGTGATTAAATATGTTGTATGTAAAAGGAGATATTGAAGACACTGAGCAAATGTTTGTTCTCCCCTTTTCCACACCCCACCCCGATCTCATGCCTTCCTACTTACCCCTTTTTCACCCTGACCCACTGGATTGGCTGTGTTTACCATCCTCACCCCATGGTTGCTCCCTCCCAGGGTACCATCACATGATGCTGCAGACAGGCACACTGAGGGGCTAGGAAATCCCTGAGGGCCACTGCACTAAACAGGACAGGTGGCTGCAGGGCAGAGGGAAGAGCACAAGCCCAGGCCTCAGAGACTGATGAAGCATATCCTGGCACTCCCAACAGGCAACTTATCATCTCTGATCTGAGGTTCTGCATCTGGAAAGTGCCTTTAATAAAACCATCCTTTCTTCTGTCTCAACATTAGAAAGAGAGAATAAGGGGAACATGGGTGGCTCAGATAGTTAAAACTCTGCCTTCAGTTCAGCACACGATCCCAGAGTCCTGGGATGGAGTCTGGCACAGGTCTCCTTGCTTGATGGGGAGCCTGCTTCTCCCTCTGCCTACTGCTCCCTCTGATTGTGCCTTCTCTCTCTGTCTTTGACAAATAAATAAAATCTTTAAAGAAAAGAAGGAATAAGAACACGGATGAGGAAGCACACTGCATGTTATAAGCACTATACAAATACTGGGATTAGTTTTTAATTGGACCCTTTCTCCTACCAAGGTATGAACATGGTTGTGGAAACAGAGTACCATTCAAGTCCATGTGGCTCCAAAGTCCGACCTCTAAAACCTAACTATGGCTTATTAAGGACAGTACCCCACTTATTTCAGGCGGTGCCCTACTTTGCCTGATTGATTATTTCCATGTGTCATCAGGGCTGTCCACAGGCACATATTTGGGAACTACATTGAGGGTCATGTTAATGACCAGCTCCAGCCATATGCCAGTGCAGAGCTGGACCACCCTCAGGTGTCCTGTCTCCAATCACTGTTCGCCCAGCACATCGGGCAGTCGGTGTCTCTGTGCCATTGCCATCTTATTAAATGCTCACTGAAGTGTTCCATCCGTTCATTTCATCCTTTACAGCATTGTTCTGCTGTGATTCTTTGGAAGAATTTGGTCCTCTTCAGTTCCTTTTGGCACTGCGTTAGTCACACAAAGAGAAAGAAGTCCTAAACTGTTAATTTATAAGTGACTGTTTTTCCAGACTTCCCAAACCATTTCTTTTAAAAACAAGTCAATAGCCTGAAAGAACAAGTTGCTCTTTGGCACCTCTGGCCTCTGAGGGCTAGGAGCGGCACCTGCAGTCAGATGGGATCAAAGGGCTGGAGCCTGCATGGCCATAGCCCCCACCCCTAGTCAGCACCCTGCCCACCTGCCTGTGTCCATATCTCTTCTCCATCTGCTCTGCCACCTGCTGTGAGTCTGTGACCCCTTCCTGTGGGCCAGCCCACCTGTTGGTTCCTGACTGTCCCTTCTGTTCTCTCCAATCCCACCAGGTCACGGCCGGGATCGTTTTCAAGGCTGACTCATCTGCCTCGTTGTCTGGCAGGGCTCCACGGGGAAGTGACGTCCATCCATGGACTCTGGTCGTCCTGGCACATGTAGCTGCAGTCTCCCACTCATGCCGCTGCTCTCACTGTGCCTCCTGATATGGGAATTTGCTGCTGTTTGGAGGATCCTGCCACCTGCTTCAGGCTTGAACTTCCCAGTCAGCTGTTTGCTCCATCTGCTTGGTAACACTGAGTCTGTTCATAAAGGAATTTTCTTCCCTTTGTCACAGTGCATAATCCTTAATGTCAAGGCTGTGGGTCAGGCCTAAATTCAAAACCACATGACATTTTATGATCTGTGAAAATAAGATACAATGTAGAACTTTTAGAGTGCCTGCCTGTGTATGTCACAATCCTCCATTTTTAAGAGTAGGGTCTGGGCCTTCTTGTGTTCACTCAGAAGGTGCCCAAGAGAAGCCCCAGTCTGTGTGGTTAATGGAGGGAAAGGATCTTGTTTGAGGCTGTGCAGAGAAAGGATATGGGCAGGGAGGAGAAAGAAACTATGATATGTGGAGATGTAAAGAACAAGGGAAGAGATATAGTTAACTAAAAGGGATTAAATAGGGGATATGATTACTTTAATGTGAAATAAATACAGGAATAAAGGAGCTTTCCCATTTCCAATACAATTTAGAGCAAAAAAAAATAAGAATACCTTGAATTACTGATATAATAATGCTAAATGATACTTCTATGCTGTAGTAAGAAAAAAAAACACCTC
Source organism: Spilogale gracilis (assembly GCA_004023965.1). Lineage (NCBI taxonomy): Eukaryota > Metazoa > Chordata > Mammalia > Carnivora > Mephitidae > Spilogale > Spilogale gracilis. The sequence continues at coordinate 13,087 of PITA01022286.1, read as the reverse complement.
ATACAATCCGTAAGTATACCTTTTGGTATCTGTTAATAGAGGTAAACATATAATTTCTTCTTAATTCCATGCTTTCCCCATGGCTCACACACATAAAGAAGTAGAAGACATACCACAGTTCCCCGAGGGCATGCTTGGACATCCCCCATAACTCTGGCCCAGGGAAGGAGCATCATAATGTGGACACAGTTTTGAGGAAATCAAAGAGTTGTCCCCTGTATGTTAAATGAGCACAATGTTCCTCAGAAGTGAGAGCACCTGCCAACAGTCGTGTATATTAACACCAAGCCCAGAGTCACCCCACTGCCTAGCTTTTTATAGGCTCACAAAAGAGCCAAATTTCATCAATCACAAGAACAAAAATACATGGCTAGTTTTCCTCACTCCTGTGCAATGAGCCCCGACACTCACCCAGTGTGTAGATGTGTCACTGCATCTAGGCCGCACATAGAAACAAGTAACTACTGGCTCTATTGCCACTGCTGTGTGCAAGCAGCAGGCTTTCAACTGGATAAAAGAATGCTCCAGAATGTATGCAACAGAGTAACAGCTGGAAAAGTCATTGAAATAGAATATCAATCCCAAAATAGTCATAATTTATTTTTTGAGACTTATAAATAGTTAAAGAAATGGAATCTACCTTCGGGAAATAATGTTTCTTTATGTCTCATCATATCCCATTTTCCCCCAAAGATTAAAACAAATGGTGCTGTTGTGGTAAATCATGTCTGTCAGCCTTGAGCAACCCTAGAGCTCTCCTGTGCTGGCTGTCGTAGACAAGCTGTCCCCAGATCATGAAGGGGCTGTCTGTCATTCATCTTCAGAAAGGAAGAGGGAAGGAAGGAGGAGGTCAGGGCTGGGAAGCAATGGCAGCACATGAGAACTCGCACACGGCTGCCTTAGAGAGGGCAAGTCTGTGGTGTGGCTGCAAGGAGCTTCCCACTTCCTCGATTGCACTGACAAACCTCCTCTTCCCAGTGCTCATCCTGTCCTGGCCTGCTGGCCCGAGTTCCATTGTCTGGACACACCCAGGCTGCTGGCCTCTGGTGAGGTCAGCTGCCCATTGTTGGCAGGCAGACTGAGTATTTCACACACTTAATGAATCCTTGTGGCTTCCTGCTCTTCAACTTACCTAGTGGCATTTAAGAAATACATAACTGAGTTCATTAAAAATGAGTTAATCCATTCCTTCTTTTGTGTGGCCACTCAGAAAACATTTATTGAGTTCCTATCATGTGGCATGCATTTTGCTGGCTGCTACATACACGTAACATACAAAAATACATGGGCCTGCGGGCTCCTGGGTGGCTCAGTTGATAAAGTGTCTGACTCCTAATTTCAGGTCAGGTCATGATCTCAGAATTGTGAGATCAAGTTCCCATTTGGTTCTATTCTCAGTACGCATTCTGCTGGAGATTCTTTTTTTCTCTCTCCCTCCCCCTCTGTCCCACCATTCTGCCCCCCTTCATAAATAAATAAATATTATAAAAAATACATGAATCTGGTCACTGACAATCAAGCAGGAGAAATAAATAAATCACTTTTTAATGATCCAAACAATTATTTGCATAGAACTATGATAAGCATTTCAGAGAAAAAGGTGTTAAGACAGTATAAACCAGAGGGTTCTCACTTAGCATATGGACATCTGTGGAGGGGTTCCCTAGACAGTGACATTTAAACTGAGATTAGACTCAGAGGATAAGGAATTGGCCATACCAGGAAGCAATGGCTGGGGCTGGGCTGAAGTGGGATGGAGAAAGCATTCTAAGAGAACATAAAAGCACTACAAATACCCAGATATGGGTCTGGAAACAAGCACAGAACAAAGGTCAGCATGGTTCCCATTGGGCTGAGGTTCTGCACATTGTCCACCCTGAAAATGGTGCCTGCAGTCTCAGGCTCAGAATGGAATGCAGCAAATGTGATGGAATGAACAGGAATGGTTCACATTGTCTACATTGAAAATGGCACCCTGCACAGCTTCATGCTACAGAATGGAATGCAGTAAGGGCAGAATGGGCATGTCTACCCTGGGAATGATGCTTGCACAGCCACATGCTGCAGAATGGAGTGCAGTAAGGGTGGAATGAACAGTAAGGCATGGGCAAGATCATATAGGACCTTTGTTTCCCATAGAAATGTGTTTTGCTGCAAGGAAGAGAACATCAAGGAAAGGTGACCTACACAAATATGAAACCATTTGTCACATAAAAACAGGTGGAGGTAGGCTGTCAAGGTGGTTCAACAGGCTATTACTCCCTGTTTTCTCCTCTTTGCTATCAGTATCACAGTGACCTCTTTCTGTTGTATCACGACCTTTTATATCTCCAGATACCAGTTCCTCATTCCAGGGAAATAAAGGTTTAACTGAGATGGAGAAAGGATTGTGAGTTCTCCAGCCAACACTGCCCTTTTTTCCTCAGTAAACTACATTTCCTTGGAACCTTTATTCAGAAGTATCTAAGCAGAAGGATGAGTGGGTGGGTTTGAGTAGACACGTCAACAACATCTGCCACAAACTCACTTGGCCTTGCTAAGGATTTGGGGCTGTAAAATTTGAAAATCTCTAAGCCATTGTTCAGTAATTGTATTTTCAAACATATTATAATAGTACCTCACTTCTAATAAATGTGTATAATTTGGACAGGATTAGCACAGCTTTGACCCCTACATCCTAATTCTACTCTGATCAGTTTGTGTTCCTTAAGGACACAGAAAAGAAACCAAAACCCCTCATCTTTGCACCACCAGCCTCTAATATCATGCTCAGTACTTAATCCTCATTAAATACATATTCATCTATGAAACAAATATCTACCAGCTGCCAATGTGCACCATGTATGGTTCCAGGTGTAGGAGGTTTATTGTTGATACATTCATTTAGGACCTGCTTCAGAGAGTTGTACAACACTCCATAAACAGTTCAACTTACTCAGTGCTTTCAAATGGGCAGCTGACTGGTTAGAATTTCTCCTTGTACCACCTTTATGGAAATTATAGCTGAGAAGGAAGAAAATTCTTCTTACAGTCTTGAATGATAGAGTGTGAATGAAGAACACACTACATTCTTTATAATTCCCTTAAAATAGAGTTAAAGGGAAAAATAAGGCACATTCCTGCCAACGCCAAAAATCTCATTTTTGTCTGCTGAACAGAGAAACATTTTAGACTTGCCACAATGATTTTTCCTCTTTTTCCCAAATAAGAAAATTTAAATTAATTCCAGGATGGATGTGTACTATTATGCATCATGAGAAATTATGTTCCATTATAAAAATAGAGGATATCAGATCCTCATTTTTCCCCACCTGCTCCTCACTTTCTGATGGCCCTGATGAATTTCCCCCAAATGCAAACAAATTTCAATTTCCACCTGTGAACGCTCACAGAAAAATGATGGACAGCTCTATAAGGCCATAAACCATAAGTCTGCACAAGAGAATAAATGAAACTAGCTAAGTGAGAAGCATGTTTTTTTTTCTTTTAATAGTCTATAAAATGGAAGTATTATGTATCTTGAGAAAATATGAAATTAAACCAGAGTAATGCAGTAGAAAGTCAGTCTCTAAACTGTTTGACCAATACACTTTACCACTCCCTAGCTGATTTTTCTGTTTCCAATAAGATAGCAACTAAATGCATGGCTAAACTAAAAAGGTCAAGAATATGCAGGCAATACTTAAAAAGAAAATTACAAACCTACTGAAAGCTGGAATAAAACCAGGTAAAACCACCCAGGAATTAGGTAAAAATGTTGAAACATCAAGCTCAATATCATTATGGGAAAAATAAAATAAGGGTTTTTGTTTGTTTGTTTGTTTGTTTTTGTGCTGCTCTTGGGAACCAGTGGGGCTCCATGAGAACCATAGGGCTATAAGGAATGAAAAATCCACTCATAAAGAATTTATGTACAGACACAATCATTCTGGGATGCAGTACAAAAACAGTTTGAAAGGCACCTGGGTCATATGCAAAAGAGACTCATTTGTTAATCTTAAGGCATCTGCCAAAGAGCAAGGAAGCATGGGCTCCCTCCATGGACAGAGATGCTAAAAGGCACCACTTTTGCATTCTCCTTCTGACCTGTTGGTGCTAGCCCTGAGAGGTACCATTTTTTGCTACCCCTCCAACCTGCTTGCTGAGGTGGGACTTCACCTCCATGCTTACACAATTGTGGCCACCCCACCATAGCTGGAATGCATGTGAGCCCACACAGGGGACTCCCCTTGAGCACCTGGGCCCCACAGGTCTGACACAGTTAGAGAAACAGTCCTTGGCACCCCAGGGCACTGCATAAATAGCAGGCTGAAAAACACACTTTGTTATCATGTGGGAAAGGCCTATATTCTCACCCAGGAGTCTCAACCTAAGAGGCAGAATTCAGGTTTGCCATACATTTAGAGGCTAAATAAGTGTCTTTGGGGAATTGGGGCCGTGAGACACCATATTACCACCCTCCCTTGGCCTCAGGACTGCTTGATGATACTTTCGAGAAAAGACCTTATACACACATCTAAAACCAAGATTTTTGCAACTGTCACCCAAGAGACACCTCCAGATCTCCTAATCTGGAAGTTAGCAGGATTTAGATTCTGGACTCACAAGACTGTGTATATTTACATATTAAAAACTGCTGTCTAAGGATATGGTTTACAAATAACCTGAACTAGGCACTGTGTGAAGTCCCTCCCTTTGGAACGCTGACAGGTCTCAGCATATCCTCAACAACTGGGACCTATCAAGAACAAATAAGGTTACTTGGATAATTACAGTGGTCCAATAAACAACAAAAAGATAGGGCAATGTTAAATAATAAAGTTCATCTCCTTCAGAAGGCCACTCCTTTAAGACTGAGAGAGGTAGCTCTTTTGCATATTATACAGAAACAGAATAAAAGCAAAATGAGGAGACAGAAGAATATGTTCCAAATGACATGATAAGAAAAAAAATCTCAGAAAAAATAGCCTTAATGATATGGAAATAAAGTAATCTACCTAATAACAAGGTTAACATAATAGTCATAAAGATGCTTACCAAACTTAAGACAAGAATGAATGTTTACAGTGAGAAATTCATCAAAGAGAAAATATTTAAAAAAATACTAAACAAAAGTCACAGAGCTGAAGACAACAAGAAACATACACCAGAGGTAATCAGTGGCAGCCTAGACAAAGTAGAAGAATGGATCAGTGACCAAGAAGATGAAACAATGGAATTCATACAGACAGAACAACAAAAAGAAAAAAGAATCTTAAAAAGCAGAGATATCTTAACAGATCTGTGAGACAACATCAAATGGAATAACATCCACATTATAGAGGCCCCAGGAGAAAAAAGGATAGAATGCTTATTTCAAGAATAGCTGAGAACTTCTTTAACCTGAGGAAGGAAACAGACAGCCAGCTCCAGGATGTACAGACTTTTACACAAGACAAATAAAAAAAGTCCACACCAAGACACATTAAAAGAATTTTAAAAGCACCAAGACAAAAGAAAATAGTAGAGACAAAGAAGCCACCATAAGACTATCAGCTAAATTTTCAGCAGAAACTTTAAAGGCCAGAAGAAAATGGCACAAATATCCATAGCTGGGGAAAGGAAACACAGCCAACCAAGGTTATTTTACCAACCAACTTTACCAGTTAGAATTGAAAGGAAGATAAAGAGTTTTCCAGACAACCAAAAACTAAAGTTATCACCATGAGAACAGCAAAAACTAGGAATAAGAAAACATATGAAAGTAAAAATATCACTGGAAAATTCAAATATATAGTAAAGGTAGTGGATTAGACACTATTAAAACTAATATGAAGGTTTAAAAGACAAAAGTAGTACAATTAACTATAACTATAATTAGTTCAGGGATACACAAAATTAAAAAATGTAAGGTTTTGTCAAAAAAAAAACACATGGGAGTATAAAACATAGTTTCTAGAATATATTCAAACTTAAGATGCTATTAACTATTGAACAACCAATGGATCAAAGAAGAAATCAAAGGATACGTTTAAAAAACACCTGGAGAAAAATGAAAATATGAATACAACAGTCCATATTCTATGAGACACAATAAAAACAATTCTAAGAGAGAAGTTTATAGTAATTAGGCCTACCACAAGGGATAAGAAAAACTCAAATAAACAACCTAACCCTAAAACCAAAGGAACTAGGAATAGAAGAGCAAAAGAATCTCAAAGTTAATAGAAGAAAAGAAATAATAAAAAATCAGTAGAAATAAATAAAATAGACACTAAAAAGACAATAGAAAAGATCAATGAAACTAAGAGCAGTTCCTTTGACAAGAGAAACAAGAAAAAGAGGGATCAAATAAATAAAATAAGAAATGAAAAAGAAGTTACAACTGATAATACAGAAATACAAAGGATCATAAGTGATTACTATAAACAGTTGTATGCCAACACATTAGACGACCTAGAAGAGATGGATAAATTCTAGAAACATACATTTTGCCAAGACTGTCATGAATCAATAGAAAATCTGAATAGATCAATTACTATCAAAGAGATTGAATAATAACAATACATTAAAAGGATTATATACCATGATCAAGTGGGATTTATGCCAGAGATGCAAGGATGGTTCATCTTCTGCAAATCAATGTGATATACCACATTTACAAAATGAAGGATAAGAATCTTGCAATCATCTTAATAGATGGATTAAGGCTTTTGACAAAACTAAAATTCTTTTGTGACAAAAACGCTCAACAAAGTTCATATAGAGTGAATGTACCTCAATATAATAAAGGCAATATATAACAAAATAACAGCTAACATCATACTCAGTGGTGAAAAGTTGGCAACTTTTCTTCTAAGATCAGGAATAAGACAAGAATGTTCAGTCTTGCTACTTTTATTCAGCATACTATCAGAAGTCCTAGCCACAGTTAGGAAAAAAAAAAAAAAAAAAGTAAAAGGTAACCAAACTGAAGAAGGAAGAAATAAAACTGTCACTATTTTCAGGCGACATGAAGCTATATATAGAAAATACTCAAGACTCTACCAAAAACTGTTGAAACTAATAACTGAAGTCAGTAAAGTTAAGGATACAAAATTGATATAGAGAATCTATTGCATTTCTATATGCTGTCAGTGACTATCAAAAAGAAATTTATAAAATTCCATTTACAAATGTATTGAAAATAATATAATACCTAGAAATGAATTTAAGCAAGGAAATAAGGAACATGTGCACCCAAAACTATAAAACACCAATGAAAGAAACTGTAGAAAACACAAATAGATAGAAAGATATTTCATGCTTTTGTGAAAAATTTCAAGATTTGTAAGAATCAACATTGTTTAAATGGTTCATACTACCATTTAAGCAATCTATAGTCAAGGCCATCCTGATCAAAATTACAATGGCATTTTTCACAGAAGTAGAACAAAACATCCTCAAATAGCCAAGGTGATCTTAAGAAAAAAAACAAAGTTGAACGTACAATATTCCCTGATTTCAAACTATATTACAGTTATAATGAAAACAGTAAGGTATTGGCATAAAGACAGACACATAGACTAGTGTATAAAGATATCTCACATATATATATGTCATATATATATATGTCATATATATATATGACATAAAAAAGGAAATCTTGCTATTTGTGACAACATGAATGGAATTTAAGGATATGATGCTAAGTGGAATTAGTAAGATGGAAAAGATAAATATAGTATGACCACACAAGTAGAATATAAAAAACAAAACAAATGAACAGGCAAAATGAAACAAAACAACAATAAACTCAAAGGTGCAGAGAACAGATTGGTTATTCCCAAAGTGAAAGGTACTTGAGGGGATAGTGAAATGGGTAAAGGGGCTCAATTGTTTGGTGATAGTTTGTAACTGTAATTATGATGGTGCTAATGTTGTAGTGTATAAAAATATTGCATTATGATGTTGTATACTTGAAGCTTATATAATGTTATATAATAATTTTCCCATAAAAAATTCTTATTGTTTTTAATAAAAGTAAAAATGTCATTATCATCATATAGCATATCATACATACCGATATTATTGGTATTTTATGGGGAAATTACTTACAATTGCAATGACGTGTCAACATTCTCTTTGATGCCTAATCCTCGATTAAAATACACAAGTAGAAAAACAAAAAAATAAATAAATGAATAAATAAAAATTTTAAAAAATAAAATACACAAATAGAGACAAGTTTCAATATTTTATCAGGTCATCCTGATCCAACATTACCATCAACAGGCAATCTGTTGCACTAGTTTAGTCCATTTTAGCTGGCACAAATGAATAATTATAAGGTCTGGAAAGATGAGTTGTTTGATAAGAAGCCTTATAGTGTATAAAACTTCATTAGATTAAAAGTGTGTGTGTGTGTGTGTGTGTGTGTGTGTGTGTGTGTGTTGGTGGGTTGTTTCTGGGAATGGGGCTGATTTAACTACAATTGAAATATGGTCTAAATCACTCCTTTTTGAGACAGACTCTGAAAGTAAATCAGCCCTAAAATCCACTTCCATTTATCCTTGTCCAACAACAATATTCAGCACATTTTGAGTAAAGGGAACCACATAGCTTTTGAAATCTTTGCATCCTTAAAAGCCATTCTTTCTATTGTCTGGCCAGGAGTCCATTTGGTTGACATAATATAGACTACACAGGGTCTGGACCCTGAATCCTGATAGTAATCCTTGGAATTCAAAGAATTCTGTAATGTATGCATGTATATGCATATGTGTGTGTGTGCATAACATACCCACATACACATATGTGTGTGATTACAACAGCACTGAAGTAGTAGAAGTATCTTACACCAATATTTGGAACCAAAAAAATTGCAAGTCTTAAAAACCAGTATTTTTTAAAGGTGTAAAATTAGAGCTCAAAATTATGTCTAAATATAGTAAATATATAAAGATAAGTAGGTCTAATGTTCTTGCCTAATTCTTTTATTAAAAAAGTTTAAAAAAAAAAACAAAAACAGACTTATCCCTAGATGTATATAGAAGAAACACTGGTTTTAGTTGTTTTCAATTAATAGCAATGCTGTGGTGAAATTTTAAAAATATCAATATATATTTTACTATGAATCATTATTACCTATAGCAAATGATCTGAACAACAAGGTAAATTGCTGAACAGTTTGCAAAGCCTTTTTCATATATGGCCCCATGTGATAACATCTGAATAACTCAAAACTTGTGATGTAGGCAGGACAGTTGTTACCACCTCCTTTCAGAGTTGAGACTCTGAGGTTTATAACATGAGTCAACTTACCTCAAGGCCTGCAATCTGCAATATCCAGTGCCCTTCCTTCTGCACCATACCACCAAAAAACAGAAATATATCATTCTCTGAAATTAAAAACCCTAACAGTTACATTCCCTGCTTCTCTAAAAGAGAAAGGAGAAAATATTCCATCTGGTACTATCAAAGACAATGGAAGAGTTGAAGTAATGTGGCTCAATTAAACTTCAGACATTTACTGCAAAGAATCATGATTTAAAAGATTGTACAACAAACGAGAATAAGGAATGAGAGAAGTTGAAGTCAAAGACAGTTCTGTGCACTGAGCAAAAAGCTTGGAACTGCCAAATTGATTCTATCCAGCAGTTCAGGCACATTTTATTGCAATCAACAAATGCCTTTTGCTTGAATTGTGCTTGTAAGGCCTGAATTTAAACTCCAATTTATGTTTTAGGTCTCTCCAAGTTCATGTGAGGTCTGGATTTTATCCCTAATGTATGAACTCCCGCTGAGCTTTTACATACATATTTGTTTCCCATTTCCTTCCCTCTGTTTTCTTCTCTTCCTCCTCTTTCTTCCTCATTCTTTTCTCTTTTCCAAATATGGCAGTAACTCCAGACCAGTAAAATATTAAAAGCCAGTTTCCGAGGTAATACCTTATAGAAGAATATGCTCCAGCCTACCAATGCAAAAATGCATGCACATGCCTTGTTAATTAAGGAAACCCTGAAGTAACGGACGGATTCTTGAGGCCATAGCTTCATTTATGGTCTGAAACTTTTTCCCTTTACCACCAAATAAAGTCTCCTCAAGTGACAAACTTTTCAGTCCAGTTGAGGAATGGATTTTAGTAGATAGATCCATTGTTTTTTGTTTGTTTTTTGTTTGTTTGTTTGTTTTAAAGATTTTATTTATTTATTTGACAGAGAGAGAGATCACAAATAGGTAGAGAGGCAGGCAGAGAAAGAGGGGGAAGCAGGCTCCCCGCCAAGCAGAGACCCTGATATGGGACTCAATCCCAGGACCCTGAGACCGTGACCTGAGCCAAAGGCAGAGGCTTAACCCTCTGAGCTACCCAGGCACCTGATAGATCCATGGTTAAGTGAAAAAGTAACCCAGAAAAATGCAGACTCAGAGAATTTAATTAAAAATTGGTGGTGGTGGTGATGATGATGATGATGATTTTCACAACAGTTTCATGATGGGCTAAGGAAAAAGCTCTAAAAGTAAATGAATCTTGGAACACTGAAAAAAATTTTTAAAAATGTAAATAAAAAAAAAGAAATGCTTCTTTGAAAAAAAACAAAAACAAACAAACAAACAAACAAAAATGTAAATGATTTGCTCAAGCTTCTCTAGTAAGTAAGGTTGCTGGGATTCATGTTCAATAAACAGAAAACTAGAGAATGGAACAAGGAGAAGCTAAGAAAGAAAATGCTCACCATCCATAGTAGAAAGGTAGTTACCAGTCATCACAATTCAGAGGTCATGAATTCAAGCCCTTAGTCTGCAAAATATTAACAAATTCTCTGAGAATCAAATTTCTTATCATTAGAGTAAACAGAATAATGTTATCTCAAGGGTACGGTCTGTAGTTTACTTTTTTGGTGCTGTATTTGTTTGTTTTGGTATCAAGGTAACATTTGGGGTGCCTGGGTGGCTCAGTGGGTTAAGCCCCTGCCTTTGGCTCAGGTCATGATCTCAGGGTCCTGGGATCAAAGCCCCCCTCTGGCTCTCTGCTCAGCAGGGAGCCTGTATCCTCCTCTCTTTCTGCCTGCCTTTCTGCCTACTTGTGATCTCTCTCTCTCTGTCAAATAAATAAAGAAAATCTTTTAAATAAAGGTAGCATTTGCTTTGTAAAATGAACTTGAAAGTGTTCATTCTTCTATTTTCAGGAAAAGAATGTGTACAATTTTGGTAGAATTTTTGGTAGAATTCTCAGGTGGAACTAACTATTCAGGCCTGGAGATTTTTTTTTTTTTTTGAGACATTTAGCTTCAAATTGAATTTTGTTGTTTAGTCAGACTGTTGAGAGTGTCTCTTTTACATCTGTGAAGAGTTTGTGCTTTTAAAGGAAGCAGTCTGTTTCCTCTAAATTGTCAAATGTGTGTGAATACAGTGGTTAGTAGTGTCCTCTTTTTCTTCTGATGATTGTGTGGTCTATAACATTCCCTGTTTCATTTTCTCAATCCCAGAATGAATATCAGTATTGGTAATTTGTATGTTACCTTTTTTCTTTGCCAATCTTGCCAGAGATTTGTCAAATTTACTGATATTTTCAAAGACCCAGATTTTTGTTAATTCATTTCATACCATCTTCCTGTTTCAAATTCTTAGATTTCTAACATGGGCATGATTTCTCTATGCCCTTACTTCTTCTTGTTTTAGCTTTATTTTGCTCTTCTTTTTCTATTTTACTGAGATGTGATTTTAGGTTACTAGATATTAGATTTTCTAACAGAGGCATTTAGTGTTATAAATTTTCCTCTCAAGACTAGCTATATCTCACAAATTCTGACATGTACTTTCACTTCTGCTCAACTCAACGTATTTTTTGTTTCCTTTGAGGCTTATAAATTATTCAAAAGTGTGTTATTTAGTTTTCTAGTGTTTTCATTTTTTCTTATTATCATTCTGTTATTATTTTCTCTTTTTATTCCATTATGGCCATAGCACATACTCTGTATCATTCCAGTTTTTAAATATTTCTTGAGACCTTCCCACATCTCATTAGGATAAATATGATTTATCTTGGCAAATGTTCCATCAGAACTTGAAAACAATATGGACATTCCACTGCTGTTTAATGGGCTGTTCCACAAATGTTTATTATAACCTGTTTGTAGAAAGCATTTTTGAATTCTTCTGTATCCTGCTGATTGTCTGTCTAGTTGATCTATTAGTTATTGAGAAAGAGCTACCAAAATTTCCAATGATAACTGTGGATATATTTCTCCTTTCTGTTCTACCATTTTTTGCTTCACATTTTTGGCATCTATGTTGGTTTTTTAAGATTTTATTTATTTATTTGACTGAGAGAGATCACAAGTAGGCAGAGACTCAGGCAGAGAGAGGAGGAAGCAGGCTCCCTGCTGAGCAGAGAGCCAGAGGGGGGCCTTGATCCCAGGACCCTGAGATCATGACCTGAGTGAGGCTTTAACCCACCTAGCCACCCAGGCACCCAGCATCTATGTTGTTTGGTACATATGCACTTACAATTGATATGTCCTTCTAGTGGAATGATTCTTTTGTCATTGTATAATGACTCGCAGCCTCTGGCTATTATCTTTGCTCTGAAGCGTGATTCATCTGATATTAATATAGCTGTTATTCATTTCCTCTGATTAATATTTGCATAATACAGCCTTTTTAAGCATTTTATTTATTTATTTATTTATTTATTCATTTATTCATTTATTTATTTATTTATTTGATATATATAGAAAGAGACAGAAAGCACTAGCAGGGGAAGAAGCAGAGGGAGAAGCATGCTCCCTGTTGAGCAGGGAGCTAGCTGAATGTAGGGTTCCATTCCAGGACCCTCAGATCATGATCTGAGCTAAAGGCAGATACCAGAGCCTTAACCAACTGAGCATCCCAGACACCCCTGCATGATACATCTTTACTATCATTTTACTTTGAATTTGCCTATCTTATGTCTGAAATGAGATTCCTGTATTTAATTTGGCCATGTTTTTAATTCCTGTATTTTTTGTATTTAGACAATTTACCCATAATGTAATTATAGTTGTTCAGGCTTAAGTCTGACATTTTGTTTTGTTTTCTGTTTGTTCTTTTTAGGTGTTTTGTTTTTTTTTTTTTTTAATTAAGTATA
>PITA01022285.1:0-30676 GCA_004023965.1 Spilogale gracilis | reverse complement strand
AAAAAAAAAAAAAAAACCACAGAGAGGGGCACCTGGGTGGCTCAGTTGGTTGAGCGACTGCCTTCGGCTCAGGTCATGATCTCAGAGACCCAGGTTCGAGTTCCACATTGGGCTCCCTGCTCCAGCAGCAAGCCTGCTTCTCCCTCTCTCACTCCCCCTGCTTGTGTTCCCTCTCTGGCTGTGTTTTTCTCTGTTAAATAAATAAAATCTTTAAAAAAAAAAAAAAAACCCACAGAGATATCACTATATACTGATTACAAATTAAAAAGACTGACCATACCAAGTGTTGGTGGGGTTGTGAAGAAACTAAAATAATCTCACACAGCTGGTGGGAAAGTAAAATACTATAACTACTCTGGAATACTATTTGGAACTTCCTTAAAAGTTAAATACTTATTTACCATGTGATCTGGCCATTCCACTCCTAGGTATGAGCCCAAGAGAAATGAAAGCACACATCCATACGAAGAGCTACATACAAAGGTTCATAGCAGCTTTTCTCTATCAGCTAAAACTAGAAACAACCCAAATGTCCATCATGTGAATGGATATACATATTCTGGCATATTCATAATATGGAACATTAGCCACCCATTCAAAGGAATAAACCAATACACACAACTTCAGGGATGAATTTCAAAATAACTACAGAGTAATGGAAGCCAGAACAGTTAAAAAAAAAAAGGAGTACATGCTAGATGATTCCATGAATATTAAACTGGAGAAAATAAGTACAAATGACACTATCATGACAAAGTAAGAACTTGTTGCTCAACAATGGGGGGAAAAGCAGAAAAGAGGCCACAGAGCAACACCAGGAAACTTTCAGGGATGATGTATGTTCATTATTTTGATTCTGGCGATGGCTCACTCCATGGGTGTCCACATGCCTGAGCTTACCAATATATAAACTTTAAATATGTGCAGGTTTTTATGTGTCAATTATACCTCATTAAACCCAAGTTGCTTTGTTTTCTTTTTTTAAAAGGTAGGAGTCCACTGTACTGCAACTTTTCTGTAAAATTTAAATGATTCCTAAACAGGATAGTAAAAAAAGACACCTGACACTGATTTTTATAAAAGGTACTCCTATAATTGACTATAATTGATTACCCCATAAATAAAAGGACATTTTCTTTAAAAAAAAAAAAAAAAAAAAAAAAAGATGTTATTTATTTGAGAGAAAGTGAGTGAGTGAGTGAGAGAGAGAGAGAGAGCACCAGAGAAGGAAGGGTCAGAGGGAGAAAAGCACACTCCCCACTGAGCTGGGAGCCCAATGCAGGGCTTGATCCTGGGAGTCCAGGATCACAACCTGAGCCAAAGCCAGAAACTTAACTTACTGAGCCACCCAGGTGCCCCAAGTCCTATATTTTCATATTAAAAACACTATTTCTGAAAAATAGTATCTACCTCTCTTAACCACCACTTGCTTCAAAACCAAGGATTATGTGACATTTCAATAATTATTCATACTTTAAAGTGTTAGAAGTGCCAGGGATCCCATCCCAACTCCCTAATGCATAGTTGCCAGCTGACCCAAAAAGGGAAACTAGTTCAAGCAGCCTTCCCAGGAATGAGCTAACTGCGGGATGGAAGGACAGTAAGAAAAATCCCTTGGAAGGAGAACCAAAGACCTGAGTGAAGGTTAAGTTGACCAAAAAAAAAAAAAAAAAAAAAAAAAAAAATCCCCAGTGCTTCAGCTGAAAAAGTGCAAAGAACAACAAGAGAACAAACCTCCACCACCTATTAAAGGCACCGGTGAGTGTTGGTGGAGCCTGCAATTATGCAGCGGAGGTTAGGAGTCAGAATTCTATCTTCCGTATTTAAGACCAACTGTCTGCTCTTGAATACTGACCAAACTGGCTTCTGTGTAAGTCTAACACACAAGGTTCTTCTAAAATCCTGACTTCCCTGAACAGGGAGATTACTGGTTGTGTAGAAACACACATACACACAAACACACATGGCCTCCATCATTTGTTCACTGTTCCCTGGTTCCCTATTCCAGGTGCTAAACGGATCACAGCAAATTCCAAGGTATCAGAACCATCTCAGAAGACTGTTGGCATATTTGCCCACAAACCTTGCCAGGTCACAGTGCAACATGTTATACTGGGCATATTTTATTTATTCTGAAAGATCTGTTCTGCCTGAAACTTCAACATCTGCACCCAAAATCTATAAGCACATGCTGTATTAATAAGCAGAGATGTTAATGTCACTAAGAACTGGAAAGTTAGCGCGAACAGTGGTTCATCACCTCCCAGGCTTTACAGCCTATGAGCAACTCTAGTATGCTAGATTTATTTTTAAACAAACCTAAAAAAATCAATTCAACAAAATCTAAAATCAAGTTGAAACCTTATTTCTCAAGAGGAAGAAAAAACAATAAATTATACTTCTCTCTAAATGAAGCCAACAGAATTTGATTACCTGATACAAAAGAACATTAAAATTGTTAGGTGGCTCTGGATTACTTCTCCAAAGATGATTATGTTCTCCATCTAAAGTACTCATCATAGATATTTTAAAATGAAAGAGAATTTTCATTACTGTGCATTTCTACATTAAGCCAGTTTCTGACTATATCTTATTGTACTTATAATAAGTTATTTTAAAGATGGAGGGCAGTTCCATTGTCCTTCTAGAACTTTTTCAAAGTGGACTTTACCGACACAAATCTAAACATTTATGTGTCTAAATCTCAACTTGTTTTTTTGACAAATGTTTGGGCCTACCCCAAGCAAAGATTCTTTATTTTTACCTTTTCTAGTCAGGGGCTTTTAAGAATATAATGAAAATGGACCATTTCTCCTCAGAAAAATTTCACATTCATATATATCTTAGAAACAATTTCAGGAAGTCAAACCCAATTCATGTAGACTCTAGACTTCTGCCTCCATGGTTAGAGATGAAGACCCACCCTTTATCTTCCACCAGTAATTTATATACATGGTTATGTACTTGCAATCAGTATGTGCATATAATTTTTTGTTTCATAAGTAAATATTCGTAATTCTTTATATAATCTACATATCATATAATTATTCCTATGTGTGATTCTTTTGCACGAGGAATTTTAAATGAATTTGCTTTAAGGGGCTTTGTGTTTCCACAAGCTAGTAAGTACGGCTAAAAACCCTGGCATTACATGTAAAACAAACATAAGAAGACACTGAAAGGCTGACGGAGGAAAGGTGACCAGCAAGGAAACCCGGATGGAACCCTAAGGAATGACACTGGTGAGTCCCATCAGTTGTCTTTTGGCCTCATATAACTCAGCCTTGGCTCTGGAGAAGCTCATCACCTGGAAACACCAAAGAACTTAGACAAAAATGGGTCCATCCCCACCACCTAAAATGCTCTCTGTAGCCGAAGGACCAAAAAAGGGTCGCCTAGCAAGACAATCAACTTTTAGATAATAACCACTCTACTCCAGCCAAATATAAAAGAACAAGCTATGGCCCAATCCCCATCAACATAGGCTGAGCGGAGAGCCTAGACTTCTATGCTTGCAAACTGCAACCGAGCATCCCAACACTGTCAACAGGTAGCATCAGTAGAGGCCATGTGGGCAGCAGTAACAAAGCACCCTATTCCTCCTAGCTGGGAGAGGTCTGCGAAGGAGGCTGAACCCCTAGTCCTGCCCTTTAGTAACAGGAGCCCTTGTCCCCTACGTGTCAAGGAGGCTGAGTAGGAAATCTGGACCTCCACCTCACCAGACACTAATGATCAATATACCACTCCCCTCATCAGGGCAGTGTCGGGGGCAGCCTGATAAACAGTACATTTAAATAAGATTCAAAGTCTCATAATATCCAAAATGTTCAGATTTCATTTAAAATCACTCACCATACCAGGAACCAGAAAAATCTCAGCTTGAATGAGAAAGGGCAATAGATCCCAAGAAGATGGATATTAAAATGATCTGACAAACTATTTTTTTTCAAGATTTTATTTATTCAAGAGAGAGAAAGCGTGCAAGCATGCAAGCAGCAGGGAGGGGCAGAGGGAGAGGATCTCAAACAGACTCCCCATTGAGCACAGAGCCGACTGGACCCTGGGCTTGATCCCATGGCCCATGAAATCATGACCTGAGCCAAAACGAAGAATCAGATGCCCACCTGACTGAGTCATTCAGGCATCCTGCCTGACAAACATATTAAAACAGCAATTATAAAAATGCTTTAATGAGCAATTACAAACATGCTTGAAACAAGTGAAAAGTAGCACAGAAATAGAAAAACTCAAAGAAACAGAAGACACCATGAACAATGTAAACTTTAGAACTGAAAATAAAACCCTAAATAAAAACACTCAATAAATGGGCCAAGGTAGAATGGAAAGGACAAAGAAAATAATCAGTGAACTTGAAACAGAACAGCAACTACCTAGTCTGGACAACAGGAAAACAAGACTAAAAAGAAAAAAAAAAACAACAAATTTCAGGGACCCATGAGATGATAAGTGATCTAACATCATACTACCAGAGTTCCAGAGCAGGGAGAAAGGGTAAGGTTGAAAAGGTATTTCAAGTAGTAATGGCTGAAACTTTCTAAAAGACAAACTCTAGATTCAAGAAGCTAAGCAAACCCCAAACAAGATCAACACAAAGATACCCATGACAAGACCGGGTCAAACTTATGAAAACTCAAGACAAAGAAAAAAAATTCTTCAAATAGACTAGCAATACCTTACCTATAGGCAAAAAGCTATTTGAACCACAAAAGATTTCTCTTCAGAGACTATGAAGGCCAAAAAGAAGTGGCACAAGATTTTTAATGTGCCAAAAGAAAATCTTAAGAGAATTTATCATTAGCAGACCTACCTGAAAGAACGGCTAAAGAAAATTCCTGCAATAAAAAGAAAATGATAGATGGAAGAAATCTTGAAACATCAGGATAGAACAATGGAAAAAGTAAAAGTTATGCATAAATACAATAGCTTTCTCCTCCCTTGGAATTTTCTAAATGATGCGTACTGGTTGAAGCACATATAAGAGTAATAGTGGCCAATATTCTAAAATGTATGTGGAGGAAATATTTGAGACAATTATAATTTGAGGACGATACAGGGATGAAAATGGAATAAGGTTTACTTCACTCAACCTCCACCAAGACTATGGTAAGTGATATATATACATACTGCAATTCCTAGAGCAGCCACTAAGAAAGTTATACAAAGAGATATACTTCAAACACTAGATGAATCAAAATGGAATTCCAAATGAATCTGTTCTAATGACCATTTTACATGTAACCCTGTAGGAAGAGACTAAAGATACTTTCCTAATTCAGGAGAGAATTCACTTTATATACAGATTAAATTGGTGATACTTAAAGTAATGAAATTATAGTAAGTTATAATGTTGGTGAGCAAATCTGGCCTCTTAATAAACTACAACATCAAGTGAAAAATTTTCTCTAACATTTTAACAAATGCTGTTTCCTATAACAAACATTTTATTGATATTTGCCATTTCAAGATTAAGGATCACAATACTTTTGAAAAGCAGACCAGAGAAAAGCTTCATACCAATAACTACTAAAAAACAATTTTTAGGTGAGATTCAGAACACACACAGCTCTAGCTAAACAAATCCCTTAGTCAATGCTGTTGCTCCCTAGTGCCAACGTTAATTGACAAATATTCTTTAATAGTCCCCTTCATCCTTTAACAAAGGATTATGATGAAACCAGTAAGACCAATACTTCAGTTTCTAACACAACTCCGTCAATAGTATTTTATTCCTGGTGATTTTGTTTTCTTTAATTATGGGGGGCAATAATTTTATCCTGAACAGGAATGCCCATCACCACATTTTCTCGTACATGCTCCTTACTATGTTAAGCACTCTAAACACACTGCAGATCTGAAAGAGTGGTGTTATCCCCACTTTATATACAGAAACTGAAGTTCAGAGAGGTTTAGTAATATGTTCTAGAAATCACAGGTAAGTGACAGAGTTGGAATACAAACCCAGTCTAATTCCATAGCATGTGCCACACTCTTTACATCTTGGACTTCAGCTTCTTATCTATAAAATGAGAATACTACTTGTCTGAAGGCACATCAAAATGCCCTCCCAGGGGCACCTGGGTGGCTGAATTAGTTGGGCACCTGAATCTTGATTTCAGCTCAGGTCATGGTTTGGGACGTGGAATCAAGCCCCATTTTCGGCTCTGCACTCAATACAAAGTTTGCTTGAGGATTCTGTCTCTCCCTCTTCCCCTCCTCACCACTCTTGCTCTTTCTCTCTTTCCAAAGTAAAGAAATAAATCTTAAAAAAAAAAAAAAAAAAAAAGCCCTCCCAGATACCCCCAGTTAATGAGAAATGTCTCTGCACTCTCAGGACACCCAAAGTCCTCTACTGAACACTCCGCCCTTTTAGGGTGTATTACGTATGTGTATAATGTTTTTTTCCCCAAATAAAATCAGAATCAGAATCCATTTCTGATTCATCCTAGTGGTCTTCATTGCCTTCACATAACAGGTGCTTAGTTGGTTAATAAGGTAAAGGATAGGATCTGAAATGTGTAAACTGTACTGGCACCAAATTTTACAAATGCTGTTTCCTATAACAAACATTTTATTGGGGTGCACAAAAAGGGGTGCTTAAGAAATCATGTAGGTGATAGGACAAGATATAGGTCTCATTAGGAAATTACACAAATCTGAGGAACATACATTATGGGAAGATTACATAAGTTTTCTTTTTCTAAAAATGAACAAGAAGCTTCTTCAAATATGAAATCCCTATTTAATGTATTTAAGTGATTTGCATTTCAATATGTACAAAATGAATGTGTAGTCTTTAGAGAAATGTTATGCAAAGATTTCCATATGCCTAGAAATCTGCCATTAAACTCAAAAGAAAACACATTTGTGTTTTGTTTTTTTGTTTTTGTTTTTAAGCATCCAGAACATAGCTCCTAAAGACAGGAATTGTGAACATCTTGCTCACTGGCTGTATCCCCAGTCTCTAGTACAGTGCCTACTAGTCTAATCTGTGTAGCAGACACTCAAATAGGGACTAAACAGAAGGATATAGTACCAGAATCAAATCTGTTATTTTCAATTTTCCAATGCTAGATTAGGCTCTTTGGTTTTTGGAGACTGGATACCCACTGCTCTGACTACTCTACTTGATTTGTATGCTTCCATTAAGTATATATAAATGACCAATAGTTAAAACCTATAGCCTGAAGTTTACTTTTTAAAGATTTTATTTACTTATTTGACAGAGAGAGAGAGAGATCACAAGTAGGCAGAGAGAGGGGAGGAAGCAGGCTCCCTGCTGAGCAGAGAGCCCAATGGGGGCCTTGATCCCCTGAGATCATGACCTGAGCCGAAGGCAGAGGCTTTAACCCACTGAGCCACCCAGGCGCCCCAGAAGTTTACATTTACAAGGCTCTACAAATGTATGAATTCTGAATTAGATACAGATTTGTTAATTGTATTGTTTCAAATGTTAATTTCCTGGCTTTGATAATTATACTGTGGTTCTGTACTTAACAGTAAAGGGTACATAGAAGTCATTGGAATAATTATGCAACTTTTCTGTAAGCCTAAAATTATGTCAAAACGAAGTTAAAAACTAAATTAAGAAAATTTACATTAGAAATACTTACTGCACCAAGTGATGGTCCGTATCTTCCTGTGGCGACTTTACACACATAACTGACAAAATTGGAAATAACACCTGGGAAATAAGTTACATTTCGATAATTTTAGTGAAGTATAAAAGTAGTTTTCATTTCTGATCTCTACCTCATAGAGACTAACAGTTGGATTTCTACCTAGGTCACTTACAAGGTGCAGGCATGAATACCCATGCTATCACTTCAGGTATTTATAAGAAGAGTCTGACCAACTGCACAACTCACTCAATGACATAGGGTCATTTACTTACTTCTCCATTCTCACTTTTCTCATCTATAACATGAAAGACTAGTTCCAAACCCACCAAGTGTCTGGGAATCCTCTGGGCTGCACTCCAAACACTAAATCAGATTCTCTGGAGTGGGACCAGGGAATCTATACTTTATTCAGCTTGCCAAATGACTCTGCTGCAGATCTAGACTAGATGATCTTTTACAAGTCCTTTTGGCTCCAAAGTCATCTAAGCTAAATATGCCTCATTTTTTAAAACTTCCTAGAGAGCAGGAATTAACAGCACCTGAAACAGACCTGTTTCTACCCTACAACAATGCAGTTCTTTCTTGGGGAAAGAACTATACGAAAGAACTATACACTCGGTAGAGGCCAAAGGTGTTGCTCAGTTTCTAGTTCTGAGGGACCAGATACATGGATATTTAAATAAAACTGATTAACCACCCATTCTGGGCCCTGTGGTAGATGCTTCTATTTAATCCTTTCTATAACCCCTTGTCCTGAGAGAGCATCAATATCCTCAGAGAGTGTGTAGTCTTTTCTGTAACATCACATGGCATGTAGCAGAAATAGGTTCTAATATGAAACTAGGTCTTCTGACTTCAAGTTCTCAAGTGCTTTTTTTCACACTACAGTATGATTCCCGGATAAACTTTATTTTTTTAAAGATTTTATTTATTTGTGAGAAAGTGAGCGTGGGGGTTAGGAAAGGTGCAGAGCACGGGAAGGAAGCAGACTCCGGAATCATGACCTAAGCTGAAGGCAGACACTTAACAGACTGAGCCAGCCAGGTGCCCCAATATACTGTTTTTGTGCCTGGCTGGCTCAGAGGCAAGACTCTTGTTCTCAGGGATGTGAGTTCGAGCCCCATGCCAGTTACAGAGATTATTAAAAAATAATAATAAACTTAAAATTATTTTTAATTAAGAAAAATAAATGAAGGTATTTCAGAAATGAATTTTTGTGCTGTGTAGTTTTTAAGTACATTTTGCAAACAGGTAAAATTTAACTTGCCAGTTTAGTAGCATCTAGGAACCTAGAATCCACTACTACCATGTCCTAGCTAAAATAAGAAAAATGATGTTATCTCCAGGCTTGACTGGAATGGTTTCAAACTAAGATATATGCTTGCAGCAAATATAGAATAAACTCATTCTTGACAATCTAATTATTACAAAGTTGTGATCTAAAGCTTTCCGGAAATTGAACACACTGTGATAAATGAGCTTAAGGTTATTTAACAAAGATCCAGATGATTGAGACAGCCAGGAAGTCTGGGAAGCACCTATTTATAAAATGGCAGACCTGAGCTAAAGAAACCAAGGCCTAATGAGATAATATACCATTCTCAAGGTCTCCACAAAACCTTAACTCCTATCTATCCTGATTTAAAACTAAACATACCTAAATAATCTAAGAAGAAACCAGCAAAATGAGAAGCAGAAAAATAACAACCCCACTGGTCTGTGATATCCTTCTCTATATACAGTTTGTACAACTCTCTATATAAAACTTTCATGTGTAGAATATGGCTATAATTATTCTCTTCCTTCCTTCCAGGTAGGTAAAAGTGCTTATACTCTGAAAGATCCCCAGATTAAAGCTTATTACCTGCAGATAGGTAAACTGCCATGAACTGTTCTTGACCCAGAATGTTCACTATGCTGGAGGAGAAGCTCCACAAAACATACATATTTGCAGCCATGTGAAACAAGGAGAAATGACTGAATGTTGACAGCAACATTGGAGAACAAAGGACCTCTACAAGAGAAAGAAAAACAGTTTGGTAATCATAGGACACACAGACATGATCTAAAAATGATCTCTTTTAGATTTTTTAGATTGTTTTTCATTACTATGATGAAGAACTCAAGATGGTTTACCATAGTATTTTTCAAGGTGGTAAAAAGTTATCTTAAATTTCTTCTATTTAGTAAGTACCCAATAAAAATTCTCAGTTCAACAAAAGCAACTTGTCCTTATAGCAAAAGTTACTTAGAAAAAAGAATTAGTAAACTACTTCAATTATAGATATGAAGTTGTTTAACAGTATCCTCAAAGAGTAAACTTGCAGTGATCATGGATCTTGTGTCATTGTGTCATTCAAAAATACCTATTTACTATGTACAAGACACATTTTAGATACCTGGGACATAAGACTAAGAGAGATGAGGTCTCTTTCCTCAAGAAGCTTAGTCTAGCTTCTGGATTTTGCTTATAATTATTGACAAGTAACTCATCCTTTTTATAGCATTTTGATTAACATAAAACATACTTCTTTCATATTACCTCTACCTCAAAATAAAGTCCTAAGTAGACTTACTTGAGGCTGGGTTGGATGTGAAATATCTGATCATTGTCCGCTGTAGAGAAGGTACTCTCCATAAACAGAATACAAAAACATTTGCCGCTATGATACCTACAAAAGAAAGATGTATAATTTAGGGAGGTTAAAAATAGGAACATAGAAAGTCTGACTGAGAGTCCACTTGAATAAGATTGTCTACCACAATTATTTGAGAGTATTATATACTTGGCAGGGGGTAAGGGAGGGCAAGTTAAGGAAAGTAAATGAGCAAACTATATGCACTAGTACAGTCAGAAAATTCCTGGGAAACTGCCAGATGCTCTAGAAGCTGACTTCCTTCACTTCGATCCATATTTTACTTCTACAGAACAGTTAACTCTTGTCAATAAACAACAACCAGATCTATAATTACTGTTTGAAAATGGCTGAGTCAGAGACAAGTAATGTGCAGAACTGGGTTCTTTGGCCAAGATCAGAAAAGCTATATTATATAACAGCTTCCTTTTCCACAGGGAATAATATACTTCTTAAACTGAGGAAATATCTATGTATCATCTGGGTAAATGAAGATTCATTTGTCTGAGAAAAATACTTGTGAGATAAGAATTCAGGAATAATCTGGAAGAATTTTCCAACTGCTTTGAAACTGTTTATGTGTGGGAGTTGGGTGACTGCTTCGTTTTTCTGTAAGAACTGATGTTGCTAGAACTACCACTAAATTGGGGAGGTTTTTAATTTAATGATAGAATTAACTATTCAGTTACATTTTTGTGAAAAATTAAGTTTTTCTTATAAACCACAAACTTTAAAAGAACATTAATTTTAAGGTACTACAACTCCTTGCCCATGTACTAGGCATTCATCTACTTGAATTAAAGGAATTTAAACATTTATTCATTCCTCCAGTTTCTTTTAGCAATAGGTAATTAGCTCTTTCACCCTCTTCAATGACGATAAGCACTGATTCCAGGAACATCTTGGTAAGAGGATTTATTTTAGAAGATATTCATTGTATAATCCCCACCGGCTGCTACATCTTGGAGTTGCCTTTGACTTTCTGTATTTGCTCACTCTGTAAGGCTCTCAGCTACACTTTGGCATTACTAGTCTCTCCAGTTTTGCTCTCCCATTTGAGCATTAGGTAGGAAAGGAAGCTACCATTTTTCACAGATTCTAAGACGTTCTCTCCATTTTAGTATCCGTCATCAGGATGCATCTTACAACTGGTGGCGTGTCACAACACTTTCAAAGATGGTGAGAAGGACAGTATTCACGAACAGATGGGGAAAAGAGGTCACAAGCAAGGCAAAATAAGAGTACTATGAATACCTCCCAATGAGGAGCCTGAAACCCTGGGCAGGGAGGGTGGGCAAAGGAAGGGTGGAGCCTCCTCAGATGGAGGAACAGACCTCAGAAAGTTTAACCTAAGGAAGTGAGCAGTGATTAGTGTTGCTCAGGTTTTCTTAGTTTCTTTTAGAAGAGTTACACATCTTTATTACCCAGAGAATTCTCTCTGAGATCAAGGTTGCTGTACATAGTGATTGGTATCTTGGCATAAAGAAGCCCCAAGAATAGTCTGGCCCCAGGCTTCCATGACGACAAAGATAATCAGGGCTAACCAGCTCCAATTGTGGTACAACGTAAATAAATCAAGATGGGGTCTCCGATCCTACCTGCTAGGCTGGAAAATAGCAACAACTACCCTGTGTTTTCCACAGGCTACTCTCTGAAGCCCGTACTATACAGCACACAGTTCTGGAAACTGCAAGCACCACAGCACCGCACAGAAGTAGAGGAGTCTGTCTCTGGCTGAAGCGATTACAACCAGGGAAAAGACTTGAAAAAGGGAAAGGTAAGCAAAGATATCAAGGTTAACAGTAACCAAAGAGTTAACATGGCCAAGCATTCAACCAAAATGTAAGAGGCCTGTTTTGGTAAATCATGACAGAATACTGGCACTGAAACACATTATAGCTAAATCCCTCACTTCATAAACCTGTGGTCTATGGTTAAGAATCCCATCAGTGAACAACTAAACATACATAACCTAAATTATGCACACAAATCACTGTAATACACTCACAAATTAAAAAGAATTACAAAAGGAAAATGCAGTTATTTCCCTCCACGCATATCCCATTTTAAACATCAATTATAGATGAGAAAACTAAGGCTCTAAAAGATACAAATTTTAAAAGCCAAATTCAGTGGCCAAGCCAGAATTCCTACTCTAGGGCTTTCTACTGTACACAAAGACTTGGACAGCCAACAGGATTTCTTTTGACCATGGTCACTCTAGGACTTCATACCAGATAAAGGGCTCCTTTTCTTGGAAACAGCATGGTTGGTCCCCAGAAGCCTGTGAACAGGAGAGGATATGTGGCAATCCTCGGCTGAAAGCAGCACTGTGCGTTATCTAAAGATATGAGTAAAGGAGCCCAGCAGACCCGATTCTATCCTACTTATACTATAACCCAGGCAAGAAGCCTAACCCCACAGCCTCAGTTTCCTCTTCTGTAAAATAGGGGTAATAAAATCTACCATAAAAAAGCTTGAGTGCTGGTTAAATGAGAAAGCACAATTAAATTCAGCAGTCACACAGTGAAAACCAATAAATGAAAAATAAAGTAGAAAGGGAATACCCTTTTCTGGTCTGAATCCCAGGTGTGCCACTTAGTAGCTTTGTGGTCTGCAGCATTTCATCTTCATTTTAGTTACCTCATTTGTGAAATGAGGATGATACTTCCTGTATC
Organism: Spilogale gracilis; assembly: GCA_004023965.1. Lineage (NCBI taxonomy): Eukaryota > Metazoa > Chordata > Mammalia > Carnivora > Mephitidae > Spilogale > Spilogale gracilis. Next base: position 17,722 of record PITA01022285.1, on the reverse strand, counting down.
TTATAAAAATTATAGTGAGGCTTAAGAAAATACTACATGCGCCTAGTATGCAGAAACTCAAATAATGGTTCCCTCCTCCTCCTTTGAGAAGTAGAACTGCTTAAGGTCTTTGCATGTATCTCTATTTAGGAGTGTTACTCACCTCCTCCTGACTCAGTGAAACTCTTGGAAAAGCTTGACACTGCTGATTTGGGAAGTCTGCTGCTGCCTCAACATCTACCTTTACCAAAAGGGATGTGATGGATTACATTAGTAAGCATGATGAAGTAAGGACCTTGAAAAATTCTCTCCTTCACAAAGCAATGAAAAAATTGGCCAAAACTCTCAGAATCAACTTTTTCAGAACTCTGGAAACTAACTAAAGGCTTACAGGCACTCAGCATTTAAGAAAAATGATGAATCTCAATAGGAACAGCAAATTTGAGGCCTTTTTTTTTTTTTAAGATTTTATTTGACAGAGAGAAACACAGCCAGAGAGGGAACACAAGCAGGGGGAGTCAGAGAAGGAGAAGCAGGCTTTCGCCGAGCAGGGAGCCCAATGTGGGACTCGATACCGGGACTCCGGGATCATGACCTGAGCTGAAGGCAGTTGCTTAACCAACTGAGCCACCCAGGCACCCCAAATTTGGGGCATTTTAACTTGCCCTGGTCCCAGCCCTTACTTCCAGCTACAAGCTGAAGCTATAAGCTATGAAAACAATCCATCTTCCATGAAGCCTCACAACCATGAGATAGCACAGGAAACCAGGACTCTTTCAAAGCCTCTTTCCCAAAAATTGTTAGCATCTGGCCTATATGAAAATAGTTCCATGCAAGACCCCACTTGCAAGACTATCTATATTTGACTTGATTGGAACCTCAAGTGCAAAATTCCTTTCCCCAAGGGGTATTTGTCAAAAACAATTACAGGCAGGTGTTTTAAGTTCATAGCTACCTAAGGGGGTGGGTAATATTTGGAGTAAACAAAAGATCAAAAATCTTTTTTTTTTTTTTAAAGCTTTTATTTATTTGACAGAGAGAGAGCACAAGCAGAGTGAGCAGCAGAGAGAGAGGGAGAAGCAGGCTTCCTGCCAAGCAGGGAGCCTGATGTGGGGCTCAATCCCAGGAGTCTGGGATCGTGACCTGAGTTGAAGGCAGACATTCAACAACTAAGCCATCCTGGCGCCCCAAGAGACCAAAAATCTTAAAAGGAAAAGCTGAGGAATGAAATGTCCACAGGAGCTTATGAAACCTCAATATATTCCTGGGATCTTGTACACCATAAGCATAACAAGAAAAAATAGACTTTAAGACAGTATTTGTTATGAGACACAAAGAAGGGCATTATATAATAATAAAAGATATAACATCTTCTTGATATATCAATATAACCATTATAAACATACATGCTCCTAACAAAAGAATCCCAAAATACATAAAGCAAAAATTGAACTAAAAGGAGAAATAAAGAGTTCAACAATAATACTTGGAAACGTCAATACCTTATTTGCAATAACAGATTAGATGACCAGCAAGAAAACAAGTCTTGAACAACACTATAAACCAACTAGGCCTGACAGACATCTATAAAACACTCAACAGGGGTGCCTGGATGGCTCAGTGGCTTAAGTGTCTGACTCTTGATCTCAGCTCAGGTCTTGATCTCAGGATGGTGAGTTCAAGCCCTGTATTGGACTCCACACTGGGTGTGAAGCCTACTTTAAAAACAAAACAATAACAAAAAAACTCAACAAGAAAATACATTCTTGGGACACCAACTGACTCAGCCAGTAGAGCATGTGACTCTTGATCTTGGGTTTGTGGATTTCAGCGCCACATTGGGTGTGGTGATTACTCAAAAAAACAAAACAAAACAACACAACAACAAAAAAAACCCCACCTTAAATGGCACCTGCATGGCTTAGCTGGTTAATTATCTGCCTTCAGCTCAGGTTGTGATTTCTGGGTCCTGGGATCAAGCCCTGCGTTGGGCAGGGAAGCTGCTATTCCCTGTCCCTCTCCCCACCACTAGTGCTTCTTCTCTCGAGGGAATAAATAAAATCTTTTTTTTATGTTATCTTTTTTAATGATTTTATTTATTTGACAGAGAGAAACACAACTAGAGAGGGAACACAAGCAGGGGAGGCGAGAGAAGGAGAAGCAGGCTTCCTGCCGAGCAGGGAGCCAGATGTGGCGTTCGATCCCAGGACTCCAGGATCATGACCCAAGCAGAAGACAGACACTTTTTACGACTGAGCCACTCAGGCACCCCATAAATAAAATCTTTAAAAAAAAAATCTTGGGTTCCAGGTGGGTCAGTCGTTAAGTGCCTGCCTTCCACTTGGGTCATGATCCCAGAACCCTCCTCACAGGGACCCTGCTTCTCCCTCTCCTCTCCGCTCATGCTCTCTCTCCCTCTCTCTCTCAAATAAATAAATCTTTTTAAAAAAAATCTTAAGAAAAACCACAAACAATACATTCCTTTCAAGTACACATGTAACATTATCCAGGGCAGACCATGTGTTCAGCCACAAAGCAAGTCTCAAAGAATTTTAAAGCCCTGAAATTATACAAAGTATATTTCCTAACTACAATGGAATGAAATTACAAAACAATAAAACACTGGGAGAAGTCATAAATATATGGTAATTAACACACTCCTAAATAACCAGTGGGCCAAAGAAGAAATCATGAGGGAAATTAGCAAGTTCTTTGAAATGAATGAAAACAAAAATATAACATAGCTGTCATGGACTGAATTATGTTCCACTAAGATTCATGTGTTTAAGCCCTAATATGATGGTTTCCGGGGATGGAGTCTTTGGGAGGTAATTAGATTTACATGAGCTTATGAGGATGGGGTCCCTATGATGGGATCAGTTTCCCTGTAAGAGATACCAAAGAGCTTGCTCTCGCTCTTTCCCTCTGCCATATGACACAGCAGGAAAGTGTCAGAAGAGAGAAGAGTTCTCACCAGAATCCAACCACGACGGCCCCTTGATCTTAGACTTCTACCATCCCAAATTGAAAAAAAAAAAAAAAAGTTTCTATTGCTCAAGCCACCAGACGATAGCATTTTGTTATGACAACCCAAGCTACTAAAACAATACTAAAACGTACAGAATACAGCAAAAGTAGGCTGTGAATGCTATATTAAAAAAAGAATAAAGAATTCAAATCCATACTCTAACCTTCCACCTTAAGAAACTAGGAAAATAAAAAGAGCAAATGCAAAGCAAGCAAAAAGTTTGGATGAATGAAGGAATAGGAAAAAAAAAAAGAAAAGAAATCAAAAGCTGGTTATTTTTTTTAAAGATTTTATTTATTTATTATACAGAGAGAGATCACAAGTAGGCAGAAAGGCAGGCAGAGAGAGAGGAGGAAGCAGGCTCCCTGCTGAGCAGAGAGCCCCATGCGGGCCTCGATCCCAGGACCCTGAGATCATGACCTGAGCCAAAAGCAGAGGCTTTAACCCACTGAGCCACCCAAGCGCCCCAAAAGCTGGTTATTTGAAATGACCAACAAAACTGACAAACACTGAACTTGGCAATAATTTATTTGCTATAACACCAAAAGCATAGACAACACAAGCAAAAAGAGACAAATGGAACATCAAACCTAAAAACTTTTGTTCGGGGCAACTTGGTGGCTCAGCTTGTTGAGGGCCTGACTCTTGATTTTGGCTCAGGTCATGATCTTATCAAGGTTGTGGGATGTGGGGCTCCTTGCTGAGTGTGGAGCCTGCTTAGGATTCTCTCTCCCTCGCCCTCTGTCCCTCAACTCCCCCCGCCCTGCCCCATTTTCTCTGGAAAAAAAAATAAATCAAAAAACAAAAACAAACAAAAAACCCAGAACATACTTTTGTCTAAATTACACAATCAACACAGTGAATAGGCAATCTACAGAAAGAGAAAATGTGCATATCATTTACCTGAAGAAGGTTTAATATCTAGAATACATTAAAAAAAAACTCCTACAATCAACAAAAAAGTCAAATAACCTGATTAAAATAGGGAAAGGACTGGAACAGACTATCCAAATATAGTCAATGGCCAACAAGCATATGAACAGATGTGCAACATCACTAACCACCACAAAAATGCAAATGTGTCACCATACACCCATTAAGATGGCTACTATCAAAAAAAGAGAAGGAAATAACAGGTGCTGCCAAGGAGGTGGAGAAATTAGAACTCTTATGCGCTGCTGGGGGTACTGGAAAATGTCCAACCACAGGACGCCTGCCTGGCTCAGTCGGCAGAGCATGTGACTATTGATATTGGGGTTGTAAGTTCAAGCCCCTCCGTGTCAGATGTGGAGATTACTTAAAACTAAAATCTCTGGGGTGCCTGGATGGCTCAGTCATTAAGTCTGCCTTCACTCAGGTCGTGATCCCAGAGTCCCGGGATCCAGCCCTGCCTCAGGCTCCCTGCTCTTGGGCTCCCTGCTTGGTGGGAAGCCTGCTTCTCCCTCTCTCACTCCCCCTGCTTGTGTTCCCTCTCTAGCTACATTTCTGTCAAATAAATAAAATCAATCTTTTAAAAAAAAAAAAAAAGGTAAAATCTTAAAAAATGAAATAAAATAGTAGAACCACTGTGGGAAACAGTATGGATATTCCTCACAAAATTAAAAAATAGAACTACCACATAATCCAGCAATCCCACTTTGGGGTTATATCCAAAAGAACTGAAAGCAAGATCTCAGAGATATCTGCACATCCATGTCCGTAGCAGCGCTATTCACAATAGCCAGGAGGTAGAAGCAACTCAAATGTGTCTACCAATGAATGAATGCATGAACAAATATGGTATATACACACACAATGAAATAAATTATTTAACCTTAAAAAGGAAGGAAATCTTATCACATGCTACAACATGGATGAACCTTGAGGACATTATGCTAAGTGAAATAAGCCAGTCAAAAAAGTTAAGTACTGTTCGATTCCACTTAAATGAAGTATACAGTCAAATTTACAGAAACAAAGTGGCATGATGATTATTAGGGACTGAGGGAGAGAGGGAAAAGCTGAAATTGTGCATAGAGTTTCAATTTTACAAGGCAAAAGAATTCTATTGATGTTTCATAGCAATGTAAACATATTTAACACTAACTGAACTGTAAACTTAAAAACGGTCCCTGGTTCGATCCCGGGTTTCGGCAGCGCTTCTGGGGTGCTTGGGTGGCTCAGTTGGTTGGGCGACTACCTTCGGCTCAGGTCATGACCCCGGAGACCCGGGATCGAGTCCCACATTGGGCTACCTGCTCAGGAGGAGGCCTGCTTCTCCCTCTCTCACTCCCCGTGCTTGTGTTCACCCTCTGGCTGTGTTTCTCTCTGTCAAATAAATAAAATCTTAAAAAAAAAAAAATAATGGCTAACATGGTACATTTTTATACCATTTACCACAATTTTAAAAAGTTAAACATGAGTACCATGTGACCCAATGATTCTACTCGAAGTATATATTAACAAAAGAAATGAAAACATATCTACATGAAAATGTATACAAAACAGTCCACTGCATAATAGCCAAAAAATGGAAAAATTCAAATGTCTATCAACAGATGAGTAAACAAAATAGGATATACCCACATAATGGAATATTATTTGACCTTAAAAAGAAATGAAGTACTGACACATGGCCCAACACAGATGATCCCTGAAAACATGACACTAACTGAATGAAGGGGACAGAAAAGGCCACATAGATGATTCCATTTATATGAAATGTCTGGAATAGACAAATCCATAAAGAAAGAAAATAGACCAAAGCTGCTTAGGGCTGAGAGGAGGACAGGAATGGGAGTGACTGTTAAGAGGTATGGAGTTTCTTTCTAGGAGAAAGAAAATGTGGGATTAGATGATGACAGTTCCACAACCCTGTGAATACAGTAAAAACCACTGAACTGCATACTTTTAAATGGCAAATTTTAAGATATGTGAATAATACCTTGATTAAAAGAAATATATGCCAATTTAGAAATCACTGCTTGGTTCAGTAATCTCAGTCTATTTTCCTCCTTAGCCCAAGGAAGGTAGTACAACCTCTTTTTCTTTTTTTCTGAAAAAGGATCCACTATCTCATCTGGAGTCCTGTACTAAGTACAGGGTCCCCTCTGCTCATGTGGTAGGCCAGCTCATCCCCTCGACAGCTTCTCTTCCTGAAGAAGACTGGACCTGGCCAGCCCAGACAGCGACCGGGATACACATACATGGCAACCAAAGAAGTAAGCTCAAGTAGTTCCTACCTCGGCTTCCCTGGGAACCACAGGGATCACCCTCACACAGGGTTGGTCTCATACAGTGACTACAATTTCTCTTTCTGGGCAGTAGCAACACACCTAGTTAAGGACTGGTCCCACAGCTTCCTGGAATCAAGAGGACTGAAATCCAGAAAGACCATCCACCTTAAATCCTCCAACTGGGATGTACATAGATAGAAGAATGATAAGGGTAGATGGAAAGAATGAGGCAAAATCACAGTAAAGCAGACAAAGACCTTTACAAACTAAGCACAGAAGGGGTGATGAGAATATGTAACCTCCTTTGGGAGCAACTTTTACAAATAAATGACCTAAATGACTTATACTTAAAGGATGTTTAAATTGGTATAACTTATTCTAAGACAATTTGACAATATATAAAATTTTAAATGCATATACTCTGACCCAGCAAGTCTATTTCTAGTAACTCATCCTAAAAATATGCTTGCAAAGGGTGTAAATATCTCTCTATAAGGATATTCACTTCAGTATTAGTTACAGAAGACTACAACCAACCTAAATATCCATTAAGAGAAGACTTGCTACATAGTATTCATTGGCATGAACTACTACAAGGCTATCAAAAGGAATATTCTGAGCCCAGGGTGCTGGCAATTTCCATTGTTTGCTCTGGGTGCTAATTACACGGATGTGTTCAGTTTGTGAAAACTGCACATCTGATATGTGCATATTCTATGCACAATATATTTCAATGAAACAGAATATAATAGACCTACCCATACTGATATAATGTCCACTAAAATATTAAGAGAATAAAAAAATCGAGGTGCAAAGAAGTATAAATCCCTATATACAAACACTTCAGAACAACACCAAGTGTAACTAAAAAGGCAGTGGTTATGGTGGCGCCTGGGTGGCTCAGTTGGTTAAGCGACTGCCTTCAGCTTAGGTCATGATCCCGGAGACCCGGGATCGAGCCCCACATCGGGTGCCCTGCTCGGCGGGAAGCCTGCTTCTCCCTCTCTCGCTATTCCCTCTCTGGCTGTGTTTCTCTCTGTCAAATAAATGAAATATTAAAAAAAAAAAAAAAAAAAGGCAGTGGTTAGGGCACCTGGGTGGCTCAGTGGGTTAAAGCCTCTGCCTTCAGCTCAGGTCATGATCTCAGAATCCCAGGACTGAGCCCCTCCTCAGGCTCCCCGCTCGGCAGGAAGCCTGCTTCTCCCTCTCTCATTCCCCCTGCTTGTATTCCCTCTCTGGTTGTGTTTCTCTGTCAAATAAACAAAACCTTAAACAAAATTTTTTTTATTTCTTTTTTTGAAAGAGAGAGAAAGTGAGAGAATGAGAGAGTACAAGCAGGGGGAGCGGCAGAAAGAAAGGGAAAAGCAGGCTCCCCATTGAGCAGGGAGCCAATGCAGCTGATCCCAGGACCTTGGGATCATGACCTGAGATGAAAACAGAGGCTTAACCAACTGAAACACTCAGGTGCCCCAGAATAAATAAAATCTTAAAAAATAAAAAATAAGTGATTAAAGAGTTCAGAAAAATTAAATCACTTCTGTTACTGGCAAGACCCCTTGACCTACTGAACTCAGGAAACTCCCAGAAGCTTCTGCCTATCACTTTTATCTTTTAGAAACTAATGAATGGCTATAACAGGAAAAGAAACATTTGAGGAGGAAGACCATGCACATGAATCAGCAAGTGCCTGTTACCTCTGCTTCATTACAACATTAAAATCTTTTACCCTTCTGAATATTCGTCCCAAGCCCTGATAAAAAGAGCCTGTTTACCCCTGTTCAGGGAGTCATGGATTTGGAAATTATTCCCTATGGTCTCTTTATTTGTACAAATAAAGATAACTATGAGGCAACGTCACACCTGGTGCAGTCTCTGCCTACTGTTCACCAAGCAGCAAGCTAACTCTGGCATGGTAACACTTCCTGCAGGAAGCAATGTCCGGAACCGTAAGCTTGAAGACCAGTTCAGGTTCCGTCCAACAAGGAGACAAAAACAGTAAACCTTCCAGGCAAAGGAAAGAGCCCCAAAGAAGAAAGATAAGCACCTTTTCTCCTCTTAGGTAGGTAAAGAAAATTAAGATTACCATTAAGTCTAACCATGTTTAAGAAAAAGGAGTGTTTGCTATTATTTTTCCATAGAATTTATTTTCCTACCTGCACAACTGTTAAACTTTCAAATCCACTTCCCCAAATTTCTCAAATAACTCAATCCATAAAGTACTGTACAAGTGTTACCTTGAAGAGCCAAATTTATCTTTCCATAAAAATTTACAAAGAACAAAAATTCAATTATCATGGTGACATGCATGGCATGCTTACATTTATCTAATAAATGAGGACTTTAAAAACAGCACGGTGCAGTAAAGAAAAAATTAGCTTTAGAATGAGACAGACCTGAGTTTCGAAACTTAGCTCTACTACTTACTAGCAGTGTGACCTTTGAAAAGTTCCTTCTCTGAAAGCCAGTTTCCTTATTGGTAAAAAGGGAGATAACTACCCGGTAAGCAACCCTGTGAGGTAGGGAGAGAATGTGTATAAAGCATTCTGCATAAAGAAGGTACTTAATTAATGCCCCCTTTAATTTCTTTAATAGGATAATTACTCATAACCTGTTTTACAAGCTAGGATTCTACAACAAAGATTATGTGATCAGTAACATACTAGATCAAAATTAGAAAATAAGTGATCCACAGCATCATGTACACCTTTATGCCACACTACTTTTTATACTTTTACGTTAGCCTGAAGGTACAGAAACTGTGTCTTCTAAATCATTGGTGAGCAGGGTACAACAGCCATTGACTGTGACATACTGTACCTTTTGGTTTGATTTCTCTTCCCTTGAATGGCTAAAACGTGTAAGCTAACACAAACCTGTCACAGTCCGCTGGCCATCACTTAGGTTATTCCACCACTTGTTAATCTAAAACAGAAGGAAAATTGCCTATCACCATATGGTTGACACTTCAGGCTAGGAAAATAAAAAGCCAGAGAGAAAATGCTTTGTGCATAAAAAGATTGCCCATGTGCAAAAATTACCAATAAATAGACATAACAGATTTGCGGTAAGACAGAAACACAGGCGCTTTATACTTAGTCTACATTCTCCACACAGAATCACTGTTTCGTTCTGTGACCTCAGACAAATTACTTCTAAACGTCAGTTTTCCAATATATAAAATGGAGACAGTAGATACATAACAATACTGTTGTGAGAAATATTAATAACAAAGCACCCAGCACACTATCAGACATACACAAGTGTCAAACTTACATGATTTATTCATCAAGGTCCAATCTAGTTTTAAAATTCCAACCAAAAATATTCTCTAAAACTATCTTTTGGGGCACCTGAGTGGCTCAGTCATTAAGCGTCTACCTTCGGCTCAGGTCATGATCCCGGAGACCTGGGATCGAGTCCCACACTGGGCTCCCTGCTCGGTGGGAAGCCTGCTTCTCCCTCTCTCACTCCCCCTGCTTGTGTTCCCTCTCTAGCTGTGTTTCTGTCAAATAAATAAAATCGTGTTTTTTTTTTTAAGTATCTATTAAGGTATAATAATTTGAGGTTCAGAGAAAGAGAGAAGCCTAATCTTTCAGAGACACACACTGAAATATGCCTATGATTTGCCTTATAGTAATCAGTGGCAGGCAGGAGAGGAAACAAAGGGGACTAAATGAAACAAAGTTGGCCTTGTGTCAATAAATCATTGAAGATGGGCAACAGAGGGTCATTGTATTTTTCTCTTTAGTTTTATTTTTTCCATGGTTAAAATTTTTCCATGGTTAAAGTTTTAAAATAAAAAATATATTCTAATTATGATATTATACCACACTCTGTATACAAAGAAATGCAAGGTTAAAAAAAAGTTATGGATCCATATATAATCATTCCATTTTTTATAATTTGTGTTATGAACTTTTAGAGCTTACTCCCCACACATATAGCAGTATGGCAGGGTTCCCAGGGCTTTCACTCCCATGTTATATTTATATATTGTTTTAATTTCCCTTAATGGGCATGGATTTTGTATTTTATAACCTATCATTTAACTATAAACCAGTCCATCTCTGGATAAAGATTAGGTGTATTGCTTGTGTCTCTTTTCACCATTCTAAAGAACCATTTGAATCATCAAAACTTTATAATATAGGGCACCTGGGTGGCTCAGCTGGTTAAGCATCAAACTCTTGGTTTGAGCTCAGGTCATGGTCTCAAGGTGGTAAGACTGAGCCCCACATCAGGCTCCATGCTCAGGGTGGAATCTGCCTGAGATTCTCTGCCTCTCCCTCTCCATCTGCCCTCCCTTGCTCAAGCACTCACACATACCCGCAGTTGTGCTTATGCTTGCTCTCTCTCATTCAAGCTCTCTAAAATAAAATCTTCAAAAAAAATACTTCATAATATTTATTTTTTAAGATTTATTTGACAGAGAGAAACACAGCCAGAGAGGGAACACAAGCAGGGGGAGTGAGAAAGGGAGAAGCAGGCTTCCCACCGAGCAGGGAGCCCAATGTGGGACTCGATCCCAGGTCTCCGGGATCATGACCTGAGCCGAAGGCAGTCGCTCAACCAACTGAGCCACCCAGGCGCCCCAAAAATACTTCATAATATAAACATGCTGGAAACCTGTAGCTTTCTAAGAAATCCAGGATTATGGAACAGGTCAGTGTTACTATCTTCTCAAACACATTGTTCTAAATAAATCACTGTTAGCCACTGCAGCTTTCACCTACAAATAATTATACCCATTGTCCTGACACAAAGCCTCTCTACAACAGGTAAGGTTCAGGCTTCTTGCATATGTCTATGGGGAACAAAGAATGAATACTTCTTTATACTTCGAAGAACTCTGAATTATCGTTAGGAGAAAATTAAGAGGACGTCAACCTTTTCTCAAGTGGAGAGGCATGTGTCATCAAAAAACAACAGCAACAAAGCAAAAACAAACCCAAAACAAAAAATAAAAGTGCTTGAAAACCAAATGAGGGGTGCCTGGGTGGCTCAGAGGGTTAAGCCTCTGCCTTCGGCTCAGGTCATGATCTCAGGGTCCTGGGATCGAGTCCCGCATCGGGCTCTCTGCTCAGCAGGGAGCCTGCTTCCCCCCCCCTTTCTCTGCTTGCCTTTCTATTTGTGATCTCTCTGTCAAATAAATAAATAAAAGGCGCCTGGGTGGCTCAGTAGGTTAAAGCCTCTGCTTTCGGCTCAGGTCATGATCTCAGGGTCCTGGGATCAAGGCCTGCATCAGGCTCTCTGCTCAGCAGGGAGCCTGCTTCCTCCTCTCTCTCTGCCTGCCTCTCTGCCTACTTGTGATCACTCTCTCTGTGAAATAAATAAATAAAATATTAAAGGGGGAATAAATAAATAAATAAATAAATAAAATCTTAAAAAAAAAAAAAAAAAAAGAACCACATACTAACTTACGGCCTCAGGGCTCAGTAAGTCAAGTGCTCAGTAACTCACTCAGTCAAGTGAAATAAATGTTTTATCTTAAAGGCAGTACTGTAAAAAATCAGTTACAAAGAAACTGAAAGAGGGTCACCAACTTGCATGTAAAATAATGAAAAACTCTATATTTGTACCTTCCTTGCATCCTTATCCCCTAATTAGAAATATTCCACAGTGGATATTTATCAGAGGTATGTAAACATCATGTCACAGAGAGGCTTTTTAAAATCCACACACCTAAGGCATTAGATGCCTTGAAAAACTGCCTGTGATTCTACTACATACTCTAAAATGTTCCAGCAAGGTAATGCAAAAACAGTAACCCTTAAACTTTAGTAGAGCTGAGACCACCCCCCTCAACACATTAATTTTTAGCAACTATCCACGGTAATTTTTGATACATGTAGGTAGAAGGGACAACCTTCCTAGAACACCATCAAGTACAAAGCACTGATACTCACTGCAAAGAAATGACTCTAAAGATGATTAAGTTTAGTAACTTTGTATCTACTGAACTAAATGTTATCAATCACTAATACTTCACAAATAACCAGACTTCAAAACTTGTGATCAACTAGAACAACAAAAGCCATGTTTATCTTTACCTCCTTTCTGAAGTCTCCCTCCTTTTGTGGTCTTATGCTATCCAGCCAATCAGCTTTTATACCATCAAAATAACTCTGGACCCTGGATTTCAGTGATTCATACTGCCAAATAGCAGCAGATCCAAATGCACAGCCTGTAAACTATATAAAATTAATATATCACAAAATAAATTCAAGAGAGAAAGAGATCAACACATAGTTCCAAGAACAGTATTTCATTTTCATTGCTTCTCACAAAACCAAGAGAAGGAACAGGAACATCAGGCACCGTGAAACCTTTTTAGGTGAAAAGAATATTTAACTGTTTAAACTTTACCATACCCCGGGGCCTGTTAACACCTAGAAATTTTCAAATAAAATTCAAAATATCACATGAAATATTATCCCAAATAAGAGACCCATAAGTTTGTTCTGTAGGGCATACCTAAGTGAGATTCTAACAGCAATTATTAGAAGCACCTGGGTGGCTCAACAGGTTAAGTTTCTGATTCTTGATTTCCGCTCAAGTCATGATCTTAGGATGGTGAGATCAAGCCCTGTGACCGCCTCCATGCTGGGTTTGGAGGCTGCTTAAGATTCTCTCCCTCCACCCCTCCCCACCTCATGCAAGCGCATTTGCGCTCTCTCTAATAAGTAGTAACAGTAATAATAGCAATTATTACATTCATGTTCTCTGGTCATCATTCATGACCCCAGATACCCAGATCCTTTAAATCCCCCTCCCCCGGCTTTAAGGGAGCCCAAATAAAACAAACAGTGTTTCACCACTCCAGCAAGGTAGTTAACTCCTAGTGACATAAGCACTTACCCCAACAGTAAAAAATAAGGGCTTTACAAGGGTCCTTACAGGATAGGGAGAAGGATAAAAAACTGTTTCTTCTACAGGAGGAATCAAAGCACTTCTCTTGTATGCTTCACCACTTGTTCCTGTGTCTGATTTTCGAGGTTCAACCTTCCTGGGTGCTTTTCTGAATCCACATTTTTGCTGAATAAAAAAGTTAAACCTTTAAGGGGAAAATAGGAGATTAGCAACAGCTGCATCTTGCAAACATCAACCTCCATGAGCCTCACTCTTTGGCCTGCATCATCAACATGTCAGTTTACTCTCACACTGTAGCCCCAAAGAAGCAAACATGCCTACTCCCAGCTAGGATTCTAAGTCAAAACACTGAACCGTGCCCTTTGGGAAAAGGAGATGGGGACACACAAGCTACAACAACTTTAAAGGGAACTTGTTCAGGCTGTTAACTGTGTATCAATCAGAAAAATCATTTGTATGACTCCTCTACACACAGTGCACAGTCTGGTAAAAAGCTGGAGACTCCAAGTTGTCAGTTTGAATCTGCACAAAATGTCTTTGTTACTTTGAAATTTGGTCAATTTCCAGAACATTTAAATGTAAGTATTATCAAGCATTTAAATGTCAGTATAGTCCTCAAAGGCATTCCAAATTCAAACTGCTTTCTTTTACAGAAGTACTGTCATTCTAAGTTGATGGATTTTCCCTACTTCTCCCATTATTTCACTCAGTACTAGGGACACCCACCAAGTGTTTTGTAAAGGGTTTTGTTGTTCTGAACACTCAGAGCTGACCTAAAAACATCTGACACTACCACTTACCAGCCCTCCTAGTTCCTGTAACATTGCATTCCCTATTCTTCAAATTCACTTTCCTGATGGCTTCTCTTTTCACTTATCCCTTAGTGATAGATACCTCAAAGGCTCCAATAGTTCCTTTACATGCTCTCCATTCAAACTCAACCAATATACATTCATGAAGAATTTTTTTCTTTTGCAAAACTGCCCCTAAACTGACAAACTAGAGGCCCTTTCCTGTTTGTTCTCATCATACTCTAAACATACCGTCCTAAACTCAAAGCTCCTTGGAAGCAGAAATCAGACAGGTCTTCAAACTTTGGCTAAGAGAATAAACGTATTTCTGTGACCTGTGTGACTTCTAAGTAAATGATTCAAATACATTTCTTTAGTCCTAACCTCAATCTTCTGGTCTTGTATTTCCAACTATATATTGAATATTTCCATTTGGATACGCTCTCAATTACTTCAAAACCAATATATTCAAGGAAACAAACAGCTTCACTCTCTGACTTACTCAAGTCTTTCAGAGGGACCACAGTTTATCAACCACTAAGGTTAAAAACCTAGATGTCATTTTGATGTTCTCTCTTTTATTCTTGTCATCCAATTAAAAGCCAACTCTGTCAAATAAAATGTTTTCTTCATTCCTACGCCCTCACTTCATGCCTGGATCACAACAGCAGCTCAGTTAATTCCAAACATTTTAACTTGATGCATGTTGTTCTTGTATCACTTTTCCTCATTCAATGGTTCCTCAAATGCCTTCTCAGAGTGTCAAAAATCTCTCCCAAATTCCCATACAACTCAGCTCATCCCTTCTGACTTGGACTACTCTACTTTTTCCTAACACATTTCATTGCTTCCAATATTATCACACTCCAATTCATCCTCCACATTTTATTGGACACAAATCAAGTATCATTCCCCTGCTTCAAACCCCACAATAATTTTCTATCCTCCCATCAACTCAGCAATGCTACTCCCCTGTTTTAGTACCTTCCTTTGTTAACATTCTTGTGCCCCTGAGAATTCAATCTATTTCTCTCCTCCTCCAGGAAGCCTTCATTAACCAGAGTGGGCATCTCCTTTATACTCCTAGAGTCCCAAAGTATCCTGCATGAACTTTTTTACTTATGTCCATTACTACCTGTACCACAATTGGACAATTACTTTTGTATTCACTGTATATGTATCACCAAGCCCAGCCCCAAGTAAAGGTCAATAATTATTTGTTAAAAAGAAGAAGGGGGTTAAGAATGACTGTTAGTTCTATTTTCAATAACTGAAAGGAAGGTGGTACTATTCATCAGGACAAGGGAAATCAGAAGCACCAAAATAGGAAACTGGAAGATAAGACATGAAAGATAATTCAAACAAAGCCAATGTTGCTTTGAATTCGATATTGGGCAATGTTCCAAATGCTTGTGGTCACATGGCATCTCTCTTCTAGTAGCTAAAAACCAGAACTTCAGTTACCGTCCAAAGGGGAAAGGACAAATAGTGGTATATTCATACAATGGAGTACTACTCAGCAAAAAAACGAACTACTAATCACACATCATGGATGAAGCTCAAAAACAATGTTGAGCAAAACAGTGTTTATCTTTAGGTGGTGGTTCCACAGGTATACACATTCATCAGACTCCATGGCTATACACTTAATACACAAAATAAAGTACTGTTAGCATTTGTAGGATACCCACGTGGTGTCTAGTAGGCATCTGGAAAAAACTGAAACTCAGAAAAATGGCATAGTGACTATTATTACTATTACTTGCCTAGGATGCTCTTTCAACACTGAGTCCACTCCACAGTTCAACTTCTCAGAAGTCATATGGTGAGGATGGTTATGGCGATAAAGTAATTTGCCTTGAAACTTTAATAATCCATAATTTATACTTCCAAATAAGTGATATTCCTTTCAAGAAAATCTATTTTGAAAAGCAATGCAACTAATTCAAACAAAGCCAATGTTGCTTTGATGACTCTGAACTTCTTTCATAGCCCTGTTTCTAGTATTATGAATATCCTTTAGCAGATATAGTTAAATAGAAATCTCTATTTCTTTTTCTCTTGCCTTCTTCTGCAGAGGCTAGAAAGGAAGTATCTTCACTTTTCCAGCCTCCTATAAAGGAGGCCACAAGGTGGCCATATGACAGAGTTCTGACAAAATGAAAGACTTAAGAATTTTTATGTACCTCTGGGAAAGATCTGCTTATCTATAAAAACGGACATTTCATGGGCGCCTGGGTGGCTCAGTGGGTTAAAGCCTCCGCCTTCGGCTCAGGTCATGATCTCAAGGTCCTGGGATGGAGGCCGGCATCAGGCTCTGCTCAGCAGGGAGCCTGCTTCCCTCCTCTCTCTCTGCCTGACTCTCTGCCTACTTGTGATCTATCTCTCTCTCTCTCTCTCTCTCTGTCAAATAAATAAATAAAATCTTTTTTTAAAAAAAAAGGACATTTCAGCAATGTCATACCTCAGCACCTTCTTTTTGCATTGAAAAAGGAATGTAATGCCTAGATTTCAGGCAGTTATCCTAAATACCAAGAGAAAGGCTAAGGGATTCAAATACTAACCTTGATATTTTTGAGCTGAGCAAAGGCAGTAGCCACTTACCTCCACATTATGTTAACTATCCCACCTCACTCAAAAAGTAAATTTACTGGGGCACCTGGGTGGCTCAGTTGGTTAAGCGACTGCCTTCGGCTCAGGTCATGATCCTGGAGTCCCGGGATCGAGCCCCACATTAGGTTCCCTGCTCGGCGGGAAGCCTGCTTCTCTCTCTCTCACTCCCCCTGCTTGTGTTCCCTCTCTAGCTGTATTTCTGTCTGTCAAATAAATAAATAAAATCTTTAAAAAAAAAAAAAAGTAAATTTACTTACAGCCAAATGCATCACTAATTGATAACACCTTTAAAGTGGCAAATGTTAATCCTTTACGACTGGATTTAATTTTTATTTATTTATTTTGGGGGACATTTAATTTTTATTAAATAATTCAAAGTAACATAGAGCTAGGTTAGTAAATAAACTAACACTACCACTTTGAGCCAAAAAACAAAGGTATGACATAAAGTAACAGGAATATGTTCCCTTTTTTTTTTTTAAAGATTTTATTCATTTGTCAGAGACAGAAAGAGAGTGCGCAAGTGCACAAGTAGGGGGAGTAGCAGGCAGAGTGAGCAGCAGGCCGAGGGAGAGGGAGAAGCAGACTTCCCACTGAGCGGACCCTGGGACCATAACCCAAGCCAAAGGCAGATGTTTAACTGACTGAGCCGCCCAGGTGTCCCAAATATGTTCCCCTTAAAGATCACAATTTGTGGGGTGCCTGGGTGGCTCAGTTGATTAAGCGACTGCCTTCAGCTCAGGTCATGATCCTGGAGACCCGGGATCGAGCCCCGAGGCCTGCTTCTCCCTCTCTCAGTCCCTCTGCTTGTGTTCCCTGACTGTGTTTCTCTCTGTCAAATAAATAAATAAAATCTTTAAAAAAAAAAAAATCACAATTTGTAACTAAGTGTTGTTTTCTGGCTTTTTTTTTCTTATTAGACCAAGAAATGTGAAGGATGATACTACTTTATATTGCCAAGAGTATAATAACAGAAGGCAAGTATTCAATTGGTTCTAAAGACAGATTACTTCTACAGTTCATCACCTCATTTACAATTCTGAAATGCAATGCTTGAATAAGAGCATAAACACACCAGCAATTTGGGAATCTAAACTTAAAGCAGAGCCAGACCTTTTACCTAGAATAATATTTATCTTAGAAATATGTGTGGGGCCAATGACAATGAGAATATATTACACAAGTTGGTCCCAGGGTTAAGGTCAGATGCAGAATACATATTTTTT
>PITA01022284.1:0-30679 GCA_004023965.1 Spilogale gracilis | reverse complement strand
AGCCTCCATCTTATCGCCAGTGTGCTTCTTCCTTCCTCCTCCGCAGTCCCTGCTGAAGACGGGAAGTCCAGCCCAAGCTCTGGGATGGAGGCCCGACCCTGCCAGTCTGGACCAGCCTCCCCCGACGAAGGAATCTCCACAGGGAGCTAACTGCAAATGTCTGCCATTGCTACAGACCCAGAAGGAAGAGAAAGGGGGTGCCGCAGGAAGAAGGGGGAACCTGCGGCTGGCTGCTGCAGACCCCACTCCCTGACAGCGGCTGGCAGCAGGCCGCTTTGCAGCAGGGCCTCTAGAAAAGCCACATCGCCTTAAGTGAGGGGCTGCCTACTGAAAACAGGCCTCCCAACCCCGTACTTTTGTAGAATTTTCCTTTTAAAACTAATGCGGGGGCTGCGGCAGCAGCTTTTTGTCCCAGGGAATGACCGGATGGAATTCTTATTTATTTATTTATTTATTTGACATCCAGCCACCGGCTTCTGAGGTCCTCAGAAAGAACATTTATAACCATGCATTCTTTCTGTGGTCTTCGATTAATAAACAGGATACCCACCTTTCTAGACTGACAGAGAAACAGTTTTTTTCTGTTTGCTGCTCCTGGGCGTAGGGTCCATGAATGGGGGCTTTGAGAGCTTGCCCTTTCGTGGCCAGATATCAAAGTGCTGCTCACACAGACGGGTCGACCGCATGGAGGTGCGGCCCTGGGCCGCCGCCCGTGTGGCCGTCCTCTGCGGTTCCCCATTGGCCGCCTGGCCCGGTCGCAGAGCCAGGCTTGTGATGGCCCCATTTTCCTCCTTGGGATGAACGCCGACCCACCAGGAAGAAGGGGGAGACCACCAGCATCCATTCTCCACCGAGTCCTAAAATAACTATATTTATAATTATGTGTATGCATTCCCTTTTGTGGCCTTCCTCCCCTGGTCACATCCCTCTGTTTGGGAAGAGAAAGTTCATTTTTAAAGGTTTCCTGGCCTGATGTTCTTTCCTTTCTCTTCTCCTTTCCATTTTCCCCCCTTCGCTCCTCTCCCCTTCTTTCCTCCGCTTTTCTATAGCCCCTTCCCTCTTGTCCTTGGATAGCGTGCTCTGATTCTCCCATGGAACATGTGGGGGTGCTCCTCGAGTCTTTCTTGGGCCACCTCAAGTTGGGAGCTCTGATAGGTTTGCAAGGGCTTCGGGGAAGCAGCAGACTAAGCAGTAATGACCGTGGTCAGGTTTCTACAGACAGCGAGGGTGTGCGAAGGGCTGGGGCTTTGTATGAATCCTACAGTCTGAGATTGGGCTGGTGAAATCTTTGAGTTATAGTCAGAGGATAAAGGCACAGCAAGAGGAAGCACGTCGAGCTTCATCAACATGCTTTTGCTGTGAGTGCTATTTTGTCTGGGGAAAGTCATCTGCTAATCTTGGGCTTCCATTTGACTCATGTTGGGCAAAATGCTGGGAAGCAGTTTTGGGGTGTCTGTAACTGGAAGCAGACCTGACAGTGGGCCTCGGTTTGTGGGGAGGAGATAGAAATGAACCCAACCTATTCTCTCCTGCCTTCCCTCTGGTCCTATCCTCTCACTCCATATGGATCTGTCAGGAAGACAGAGGTATGGTTGCCTTGGGTGAAGTCATCCTTCTGCCACCATCTTTGAGAGCTTCCCAGGAAAGGCCCTGCAGAGGTGAGGAGACACTTGGGTGTAGTTAGAGCAGCGTAGGTGGTAAGGGAAGGGAGTTGGAGGCTGTCTTTTCTATTATATGACCTGTCCCAAGTGAGGCAGCTCAAAGGATTCTTGCCATGTAATTCTTAAATTGGGCTTCCTTAATTGGGATCTAACGAGGTGGGATTTTTGGGTCTCCTGTGCCCTCATGTATTGGCAGAGAGGGAGTTGATCTGCCTGGGGAAAAGACGCTGAGTCACAGGATTGGTAAATTGTGGAAAAATGGAGGAGAGACTCGTCCTTGGTTCTCTCAGCGCCTCCTCTCCCTGCCAGGAGTCTCAGAAGCCCCTGTGAGATGATCCTGGAGGGAACTGTGATGCTCACATTACAGAACACGCTGCTTTCATCCCCGCCCCACTTTGTACTCATGCCTTTGGAGAGGAAGAGGAAGAGGCATGAGCTGGCCTAAAGAGGCTTGCTGTGACTCTTAGAAACCTTGATGGTTGCACAGAGGATGTCGTCTGCCTGCTTCTCCCATAATCCCTCTTTGTAGGGACAGTGTCAGGGGGAAATGAGGAAATGATGGGAGTCAACTCTGGCATAGTGATGGTGCTGTGAATGGCCGGAGTTGTAAAGATCCTTTGCCAAGTGTGCTCTGGTTCTCCACGTTTCTATGCTGATGGCACACCGTGAAAACCTGCCTGGCTTCTCCATGCACCCTAGTCCTCTCCTCGGCTTGGCCCTGACAGTGCCCTCTACCCACCCAGTCTCCTACTCTCTAAGACTGAGATCACCAGCATCCCCAGGAAGCTAGAAGTCCATTCCTCTTTTCCCCGTGATCCAAGAAAATGAAATTGGGCCCTTCGATGTATATTTAGGCCATAGGGCGGGTCAGCAGCTTCCAGAACAAGGGTTCAAGTCCGAGCTCCTTGTCATCTGGATCACCAAAGTAAGCACCCCCTGGGGTTGGGGGGTGGGCAGGAGGTGAGATTTGATCAGTGAGGGGTTCAAATGAAGTTAGGCCAGGTCCCAGAAGGCAGGCAGCCGGAGAGTAGGACTTGTAATTAAGAGTCATCACAGCTAGATCTGTACTTTTCCAGGCTTTGCAATGCTTTTGTTGCCCTGATGCTGGTATTATTGGTGGTCAACAAGTGAAAGGTGTGGCTTTTTCTGAGAGTCTTATTGTGGAAAGAACAACTTTGGATATCCCCTTATTATCCAGGCTAAAACATACCCCAGAGCAAAAATTTGAGCAAATCCCTCATTTGCCCAGTGGCTTCTTCCACCTAGAAAGAAGGTTCTGGAAGATGAGGCCAGCTCTGTTCTCTGGTTTGAATCAAGACACTGGTATTGATCTTAAGTGTCAGGCCTTTCCTGATCCTGTGCTGGGCACTGTATATAATCCAAGAGAGGAGCCAATGTCTGCTGTAGCATTGAGCAAAGCTCTCAGTCCCTCAGAATATTCCTTCATAAAGGGGACTTGGAGGTGGAGTAAATTTGGAAAATTCTGAATTCTACATCCCTTTTAAGGATGATTACCATGCCCATTATCGTGTATGTTAAGGCCCTGAGAAGTCCTACAGTGAGGAAATCATTTAACTTTGTTCAGCTGAATGGGTTGGCATTATTTAGAAATTCAGGGAACCGAATTTTCATGGAGCTCCATTTAATAGCCCATGGGAAATGCAAGGTAAAACATAGTAAAATGAACTAAAATATAAATAAGGAAGACACAGGTAGTTTCTTCCCAGTGCACAAAGGATTGGGATAGGAGACTTTGGATTGTACACACAGACACAGAGAGAATTTAACATGCAATATTGTTCTGATTTGGTTTTCATGTCTGCAGAGGTGAGTAGTAACACACTGTTGGGGGTTGCTGTATAGCCGTGTAAGACAGAGGTCCTACTCTTGTCTTGTTGAGGAGGCAACACACACACATACATTCAAGATCACTACGTATCCCTGAGGGGAGAAGCTAGGGTAGACTGGAGCGGAAATGGCAGGTGGCAGAAGAGGGAATAGTGAATGTTGGTGGGGCTGGGGAGGGGCCGGTGAAGGATGGCCAGGCGGAAGTTACCGGTTCTGTCCTCGCCCAAGCTCAGGCCTGCTTTCGCTTTCCTTCATGGGGTTCTTCTAGTCTGAGGGGAGCGGAGAAGTTGGGCCCTGACAGAATCTGGGGGGGGGGGCATGTGGGGGTGGCGGCGTCTTGTGGGCACTGTACACAGAGTCAGTCAGGGAAAGGCCAGCCATGGCCTTCTCTGGAGATACTTCCTTCCCCACAGTGAGACCCGGGAGGTGTCTCAATTTGAGAAGCAGCTCGAACTTGTTCAGTTAGCTACAAGCTGAGGGTGGAGGGCGGAGGAAACGTGACTCTGGGTGCTTTTGGTCACCATGGACTGCCTTGTGCTCGAAAATCTCTGTGGCCTTGGGCCTGGCAGGGGGAAGTAAGAGAGAGTCCACCGTGAAGACCCTGATCTGGGATGCATTTCTGCATGCCTGGGGAAGGATGTGACTGATGTGGGTGCACCCAGTCACCAGGCAGCACCTGTTCAGGGACCCAGCTGCGGTCAGGGCAAGGGGCATTCTTGGTCCCTGCCTCACAACTGCCCTGGCAGCTGCCTGGGTGTGGTCCCCTGCCACACATATGACGCCACTGTCACCAAGCCCTGAGTGGGCAAGAGCCTTCTGGGGCCGCAGGGCTCTGCTCTATCACCGTGGCAGTGCCCCCCCCCTCATAAGGCAGCACCAGTGGGCGGGTCCAATCCCGTCTTGGAGGCCAGTATGAGAAGCAGAGGCAAATCTCACAGCCAAGGGCTCAGAGTCAAATTTGTTTGAAGTCATTAAAACGTACAACTTATTAAAAAACTGGAGGTAGGGGGGCGCCTGAGTGGCCCAGTGGGTTGAACCTCTGCCTTTAGCTCAGGTCATGATCTCAGGGTCCTGGGATCGATGCCCGTATCGGGCTCTCTGCTCAGCGGTGAGGTTGCTTCACCCCCCTCTCTCTCTGCCTGCCTCCCTGCCTATTTGTGATCTCTCTCTCTCTGTCAAATAAATAAATAAAATATTTTTAAAAAATAAATAAAAAAAAATAAAAACTGGAGGTAGGGAGCAAAGGCAACCGGAGGCAGAGATGAGAGACCAGGCGCAAACACCAAGATGGAAAGGGTCAGTCCATTTCCAACCTACTGGCTCCTATTCTGATACCCTACACTAGGAGGAAAAAGTTTTTGGCTGCATTAAGAAGGAAAAAAAACCACCAAAAAACCAGAAGTAGAAGCAGATTTTTTTTAAATTTTAGGTAGAGAAAAATAGGCCAAGAAATTACTTAAAGGCTTTCTGATGACCTCATAGCTCACGGTCCTCGTTCCAGGTAACATAACACACAGGGAAAGGCAGTGACAGGAAACATGACAGTTCAGCGGAATTCCACACTGTAATAATTTGTGCATTTTCTCGTGTAACCGCTTTAACCCAAGGCCCTTAAAAGAGTTAAAAAATGTACAATAATCAAACCTCACGGCCAAACTGAGAGAGGGCAGAATATAGTGTTGCTCATTTTATGGGTAGGTGGACTCCGGCATGGAGAGCTTGAAAGTAAATGGCTCCAGAGCCTGCCAGTAAGAGAGGCCTGCCCGGGGCTCAGAGACATCCCCGGCTCCGAGCCCTTTTTCTCCTGGCAGGCCTGTCCCAGGGGCCCAGGCCTCAACAAGCACATAGCCTCCCTTCCTGTTAGTTTAAAAACATGTCTATATTTAAAAGTTACAATAAAAATAACTTCAAAGTAATATATATATAGGAAAATACATAATATATGATAAAAATTTGCAAACAAAAATGAAAAAATCATAGTTTGCTAAGATTGGGTTCCTTTCTACCTGGTGGCCTCATTTTATTCTCTTGTTTTTCCCTCACAAGTCAGTGAAAAGGCAGGGATTCAGAAAGAGGTTTTCTTTTCCAGAAAGGGAAGGAAACTGAAGAGTTGCTTTTTTAGATGAAATGCGGTGAGATGTTGGGAGGTGGGTTGGGAGAGGGGAAGAAGAGAGGTGCGGGTCTTGGTTGAAAGCGCCCCAGAAAATATTTATCTTAGTTAACCTCAGGAGGGCAGGAAGTGCGGAGAGTGCTACAAGGGTTTGCTGTAGTCGGGATCTCCCTTCCCAGCTTGGGCTTCCTACGACCAACCAAAGCCGCTCCCTTCATCCTCCGGGACTTGAGCTAGAAGAGGGTCAAGGGGCCAGAGGGGCTGTGACTTTAGGGCTGGAGGTGTCTCAGTCTCCTCAATGTCTACCCAACTCACTTGGTGTCTTGCCCTTCATTTTCTGCATTTGAAAGTGAGGAATAAAGATATTTGTCCCTAGACTCCCAAGGATATTAGATATTCCATGCTGTATTTATAAATGGCTTTCATCTTTGATTCCACAGTGATGTGTTATGCACTCTAATCCTGCTAATGTCAACACTTCCTTGCTGTTTGCATGATGTCTGGCAATTTGCAAAATGCTTTGGGGAGCTTCCGTATGCTCCCCAAAACCTCGTGTGAGGCCAGGCTCCACAGACAGTTACCAATCTCATCCAAACACTCCCGCTTTAATTCGGGACCTTTTGAAGGATGTCATTGAACTGAGCACTTGCCCCCAGACTCTTGGAGGGTAATTATAAACCATCTGCAGCAGAGCTGGTCATAGCTGGTCTCCACAAACAGGCGACAGGCAGTCCTGGGAGCCCGACAATTCACACATGAAATGGACATTTGTCTGCTTTGTTTGACTAGTTCAGATTGGTCATGAACATCAATAACTTTGACCCAATAAATCTCCCTCCCTCCCTAGTCCAGTGTCCTTGGACCTTTCAGGGAGTGTTCTGGGTTCTCAGATCTTGTCAGGGCATTGTAGATCTCAGTAATTCTCGATTCTCCATTCCTCATCTTGTGCCCATTTCAAGCCTCTAAATCCCCAAAATATCAAGATTGACAAAAATCATATAAGAGAGCTTAATTTTGCAAGGAGGTGAGCTGCCCCAATTGAGATCTTTCTGTACTTCTGGAGAATATTAATAACCTGATGAAACATGGTGTAAATATAATTCTCTCATCTGCTGTAGTTGGGAGCCAACGTGGAGGGAAAGTTGTGGATGGCGAGGGGCCTTCTGGATTTTCAAGCTCCATTACTCAGCAGGGAAATGCTTCTCATGGTGTTCCAGAAGGGAGGGGGAGTCACGGCAAGTCACACCATGTGTCACAGTGTTTCACATTGACTCATGGCCAGATCTTGAGAAAAATTCACAGAAGTCAGGAAATTCCCGGAGAATGCTCTCATTTCACCCTCTGCTGACCCTGTAGTGAGAGCATAGGTAGTGGGGTCAGGCTAGAGGACATTTTTTAAAAAGGAAAAAAATCAAAGCGCTTCTATTGTTTCTACATGTCTATGGCAGGGCAGAGTCCTTACAGGCCCGGCTGAAAATGCAGGATGGGCCTTGAGCCCTGGTGACCTGGATGCAGCCAGCACGGGTCTGTTCCTTCATTCTAGACTTTCATTTTTGCAAAACTCGCTCCCAGTTCCACCCGGCTTTGTTTCCCTTTGGGGACCAGCATCATTCCCTCTGGGCAAAGCAAGATGCCCACGACCTCCTCTTCCAATGGAGAGAGCCAAATTTAGAGTTGGGGTGCTCATTTGAGCTTTGTATATAATTGAGCCTGGCACAAAGGGTTATCATTAGGAGGAATGGCATGAAATGAAAAAAAAAAAAAAAAGAGGGAAAGCTCGTACCCAAATTAGAAAAGATTTTCTGGGGAGAGACATAGTGGTAAGGCTGAAAGATCTAATCTCAGAGGAGTCCTTAAGAGAAAGGACAGAGTATTAAAAATACCCAGGTGGGCAGTTGGGGAAGCCAATATGGCCATCTTTTAGGATCGTTGGCTTCTAAGTGCATCCATTGTTGAGTCAGGGTCTCCAAGGGCTGCAGAGAACACTGGGATAAACAGGGTAATCTGCTTAATAGATGTTTGCTAAGCATGTCTGGAGCTAGGCATCGTCACTTTGGATTGATTGACAGTAGAAGGTTCTGTGGGATCCTGAGCCCTTTGCTCGGCCATTGACTTAGGAAACACTTTTGTCTAGAACCTGGCTGCTCATTGCCTGGAGAAATGGGACCCTCTCCCCTCCCTCCTTTCCAACTGGGGAGCCCATGGCTTCCCTACTCAGTGTGGGTCAACAGGGCTTCCTCTTGGAGGTGCTGTTGCCGCTGAGCCAGCAGGGGGACATGCGTGTGTCCACCTACCAATCCCCCACCAAGGGTCCTGGGGCCTTGTCGTTTGAAGAGGACCCGAGGGTCCCATGTGGTGGGCCCAGCGCTGCTCTGGTCCAGCTCTTCCTGAGCCTGTGAACTCGCAGGGTGGGGGTGGGGGGGTAGTTGGCAGACCCTCGCCAGACTGTCTCTGCTCCGGCATTCCTGGTGGCGTCCCAGCTCTGTGTGACCCTGCGTTCTAATATTCTTGGGTTCATTCAGACTACCCCACTGGCTTTGCTCCGGGCTTCCTGGCCTTGTTAAAACCAAAATGCCGTCTTTTACAACCTGGCTCTTTCCATCCAGTTCATCAAGCAGCCACTCTTTTATAAGTGAGATGGCCCCTTTGGTGAGCTCTTCCTGAAGGGGGTGGCGGGCATGGGCAGGGAGCCTGGGCTTCAGCGGGGTCTGTCTGGGCTCTAGTCTTTAATGATAGTTTAAAAAAAAAAAGTGAAGTTCAAAGGTGAATGACCCTCCAAGAGGAAAGATGAAATAGGTTGATTTGGGAACTCTTCAGCCCTGGAGGCATTGCTAAGGAACGTAATCTATTTTGAATTTTTCCTCACCAGCCAGAGTTGGTTATGGTGTGGGAATAACTTTTTTAATTTTGTCCCTCCCTTTCTCCGTGCCACAAAAATATTCATGGCAAGGCATATACAAGTGGTGTAAACGTCCCTTCAAAAAAAGCACATAAGGGGGATTATGTAGTCAACATGCATCTACTCCAAATGGGGCTGTTCACGGGGACGCATGGCAACATCCTTCATACCCTGAGCATGAAAAAACAGCCAGTTTAGAATTTGGCAGAGTAGCCGGGCCTGAGCAGTAGAAAAGCTTGGCTTGGGGCTTAACAAACAATCCCATAAAACCCACACTTGCTTTTATTGAATGGTGATGCATGAAATACCCGGGGTGGCCAATTGAATGAGGACAGGAGCCAACCTTCACAGTATTGTCCATAAAGCGTGGCAGCGAAGTTTCTTTTTGCTGAAATTCAATCTATTCCTAGAAAAAAAAAATGCTTCTAATACAGGTTGGCTGGGCTTCACTCTTGTGCATCTTTCTGCTGTGATATCATTTAAGTGACTTTAACGTTCAAGATGCAACTTTGCATTTGGTCTTCTTGCCTCCAGCCTCAGCCCCTCCCTCCAGGTCAGCCTCCACAAGGCTGGCTGCCAGAGTAATCTTTTAAAAATGCAAATCAGATCGATCAAGCTCCTACTTAAGACCCTTCAGTGGCTCCCCGTGGCCTGTAAAGCTCAAATTCCTTAGTTAAGCAGACAAGCTCTTCAGCCATCTGCCCGTGCTACCTTTTAAGCCATGTCACTCAGAGTCTCCCTTCCCCGCACAGCCTACACTCCAGCTATTTCAAACAGTCAGGCGGTAATCTCCAAGCATCCTGCATTTGCACATACCATTTCCTCCACCGGGAGTGCCTGAGGATATGAGTGGCTCAGTGACAGCATCCGCTGCACAGGGCAGGGGGGACAGAAGGCTGATGTGGGGGGCATATCCTTCCAACTAGGGTATTTGGAAAAAGGCCCCTAGAGAAGGGGACTGAGGCAAAGGCAGAAGGAGATGTGGGAGTGAGTCTTACAGATACCCAAGGAAGGAGCATTCCAGGCAGAGTGACCAGCAAGTGCAAATGCCCTGAGGTGGGGAATGTGCCTAGTATCTTCAAGGAATAGTTGGAGCAGAGTGGCTGAGGAAGGTGTGGGGCAGCTAGTAGTCTGACTAGCTGGATCGTGGGGATTTTTTTTTTAAAGATTTATTTATTTTTTTGGGAGAGAGAGAGAGCATGAGCAGGAGGGGCAGAGGGAGAGGGAGAGGGGAGAATCTCAAGCAGACTCCCTCTGAGTGCAGAGCCCAACATGGGACTTGATCCCATGACCCTGAGATCATGATCTGAGTTGAAACCAAGAGTCAGACACTTCACCAACTGAGCCACCCAGGCACCCCGGTGGGGCTCTTGAACCAAAACAATTCCCGCTTTTTTCCTGTGGCCAGTGGCGCTAATGAGAATGTGTGATCCTGAGAAGCCAGAGGCTCGGCTGGGAAGTATTTGGAGTGTTGACTCACTTTGCTTATGGAAGCAGAATGGGTCTAAAAGGAGACACAGGTGTCAGGCTCTGGACTCGATTTCCTTCCAACCTAGGTGCACACAGTCTCCACAAAGCCATTTTAGAGTTGCTCACACTGGTGAGTGTCCAGGACTGAATAAGTGATCCTCATCCTCAGGGCTCTCTGTCGGCTGTCTAACCCACGTCTGACTTATTCGATTCCCAGTGGGCAATTTATTTTATCAGTCCTTCCCCATTCGTCCTATATAAAGATGTCACATCTGGATCTTCTCTCAGCGTTTGGTTAAAATTGTGAATCAAGGGGTCACACCTTCTCCCTGCCCCCGCCCCGTTTTTATTGTGGCAAAATACATATCACATTTTCCGTTTTAACCATTCCGGGGCATGAAGTACCTTCATGATGTCGGTCAGTCACCCCCACCATCCATCTCCAGAATGTCCTCATTCTCCCCAACCAAAAACAGTCTGCCGGGTTGCACACTACCTGTCCCCACTTCCCCGCTCAGCCCCTGGCAGCCGCCATTCTCCTCTCTGTCTCCATGGAATTGACTACCCCGGGGACCGCATCCAACGGAAAACATACTAGGTTGCCTGGATGGCCTTCTGCAGCTGGCTCATTTCACTCAGTGTGTTTGTAATGTCTTCAAGGTTCATCCATTCAGCATGGTCAAAATGTCCTTCCTAAAAAAGGCTGACTAATATTCATATATAATATATACATATATATGTATGTATGTACACACCCTCACACCCACATTTTGTTGACCTGTGCCTTCATTTGTGGACCTTTGGGTAAAAATGCTGCTGTAAGCCGGGGCATACAGATCCCTGCTCTCACTGCCTTTTTTCCTTTCCGTTCCATTTGTTTGTTTGTTTTGTTTATTTATTGATTTATTATTTTTAAAAGATTTTATTTATTTATTTATTTGACAGAGAGAAACACAGCCAGAGAGCGACCACAAGCAGGGGGAGTGAGAGAGGGAGAAGCAAGCTTCCTGCTGAGCAGGGAGCCCGATGTGGGGCTGGATCCTGGGTCTCCAGGATCAAGACTTGAGCCGAAGGCAGACGTTTAATGACTGAGCCACCCAGACGCCCCTCTCTTCCTTTTCTTTGAAGACATGTTTTGAACAGGAGCGTCTCTTGGCTTCCTGAGTCAGTCTCCATGGCTGCCGTTCTCCATTCCCACCTGCTTTGCTTCATTAACTTGACTGATGATGAATACTCCTCTTTAGCTCAGCCTTCAGCCACTAGGAAATTAGAGGCTGAGTAAGTCACACAGAAGTAAAACGGTGATGACTTTTCTCATATCACTCCCCAGGAAGTTTTTAACACTGCAGGAAACAGAGAGGAGGATTTCCCCCGGGACTGGGTCTTCTGATCCTCAGAGGGCAGCCTCTTAGAGACTGAGGACTCTAGCGGACGGCAGCATTCTTCCTGCGAGAGTCAATGCCCCATCCAGGCGAGGGCTACTGGGCATCTCTTGGGAGGCCTCGTGTGTTGGCTGTAACAGAGCCTGGATGAAGGCAAGGCCATGGTTTTAGGGTGCCTTGGACCAGTGCATTTCATTCAGTGGTGAACAAGGTGGCACTTGTTACTATTACTTGATTGCTGGCTTAAACACCACCTGATCTGGAACCAAAAGGATGCAAATTGCAAAACAAATTTACATTTTAAAAGTTCACTTTCAAAAGAGAGGGGTCCAGATAAGAGGGGGGATGGAATCAACAGGAATGAGCACTGCCATGGGAGTCCACAAGATACAGGTGAGGATGAGGGTCTTCTTAGCCATGGGCTTTGGCCAATCTGTCCAAATTCTGTGAGCCTCAGTTTCTCTATTGGCAAATGGGCAGAGCATCATTGTTGAGATTAAATGAGAAAACATATGAATAACCCTACCTGCATATTAGCATTATAATCACCTGGGATGCTTTTTTTTTTTTTTTTTAATTTATTTGTTTGTTTGAGAGAGAGGAGGGAGGGGGAGAGCATGTGCGGAGGGGTGGAGGAAGAAGTTTCTCAGAAAACATTCTGCGCTGAGTGTGAACCCCATCGCAGGACTCCAGCTCAGGAGTCTGAGATTGCGACCTGAGACTTGGATGCTCAGACAACTGTGCCAGCTAGGAACCCCTCACATGGGATGCTTTTAAAAACAGGCTGCCTTGGCGCCCTCCCTAGAGATGCCAATGTAATTGGTTGGGGGCATCAGTAGTGTTTACAAAGCTCCCCAGGTAACTTTAATACATAGTCAAGGTGGCCAATCACAGGCCTCGGGTGTACAAGATCTCCGTAAACGTGGGCCCTCCTTCTCAGTTCTCTTAAGGCTCTCAGAACATAATGGAGCCTTAGTTTCCCAGCACAGGAAAATGGCATTCAGAACAGAGTTTGCCTCGGTTTTCTACAACTACGGGGAGAGGTAACAAATTAGAACATGGCTTGACACTAGGAAACGGTCTGTAAACGCTGGCTCTTCTTGAAAACGTGGGGAGAATGACAGTGTCCTCGGCACTGTGGCCAGCCCTCGCCACCCCCAGAGCAGCTGACCCTCCTCTCGCCTGCTTGCCTGCCCGGGGCTGTCCAGCTTCAGCTCCCCTGCTGAGCCATGTTCCTGGGAGATGCCTGGTGAGAACTTGGGATCAGACTGAGTCAGAGGTATTTGCAGACTTGACTCACCAGGGCTTAAACCCAGAAGGCTGCCCTGTGGGTCTTATGATGTTCCTGGAAAATAAAAGAAGTGAATATTATTGGGTTGAGTTCATCAGACACTCAACCTCCCTTTTGTGTGTCGGGCTTTCTGAAAGGAGCAAGCAGCATGCCAGCCAAGTCTGAGCCATCAAAGCAAAGGGCCCGGCGGCAGTGCTGAGAGATGTTGTTTCTTCTGCAGACAGGTTTCAGCCATCTTCCCACAGACTTCTGCTTCCCTGGCTCCCCAGGGCTCCCCGGTTTCTCCTCCCTCTAGGCTCCTGGGAAAATGTTCCCAAGGGCTGCCTCTGGTGAGGTGTGTCAGAACTGAGCTATGCTAGAGGGCTGGGTGTGAGCTGGGAAGGGCCATCTGGACTCCAGAGAACAAGAAAGGGGGAAGTTCTCCTTCTGGAGTGAGAATTGCTGAAAACTTACACTCAAGTGGCAGCCAGGTAGGGCACCCATTTCTCAAATGCCTCCTTTATCCCGGGAGATCCTAAATCCTGACGTTTCCATTGAGCTATCTCTAGAAACTGTCTACCTCTCTAGAGCATCTTTAGAGCTGCCACTTTAGAAAACCCACTGTCATTTTGGAATTTCTCACCTGCAGCTGCAAACTCCTAACTGATCATCCTGCTCCTACTCTGTCTCCCCCCTGCCCAACACAGCCAGGTGAACTTTCCAAAATGCAAAACTAATTATATCACACACACACATACGCACATGCTTATACTTAAAACTTTCCCAAACCTTGCCATTGCTCTTAGGATAATGGCAAAACTCCTTAACAAGTTCAGTAAGACCCTGTGTTTCAGGATTTGGTATGGTTGTGAGCGATAGAAAACCCAGTTTAAAAGGGTTTGGATAGATCAGATTTTATTTTCGCATACAAAAAGTCTGCAGTCGAACCAGCTAAGATTGGCATAGCAATTCCACAAAGTTGTCAAGTACTTAGTGCTCTGCTATATCATCTTTAGCAGATGGTTTCTACCTCATGGTCCAAGAGGGTTGCTTGAGCAACAGCCATTGCAACTGAATCCCAGGCAGAAGAAGGAAGAATTACACACAGCACTTCTACTGGCATCTTTCTGCCCAGAATTTATCTGCTAGCTGCAGCTAACCTGAAGAGAGGCTGGAAAATGTACTCTTTATTTTAAGTGGCCATGGACCTAAAAAGAAGGAAGAGAAAAATGGATGTTGGGCAACACTGGCAGTATATATCATACACTACATCTCCTGCCCCCTACTGTCTTCTTGAGCATCATCTCACTTCATCCTTCCTTTCCCTAGCTATTTCCATTCCTGTCACAACTGGCTTTCTCTAAGAGTCCTGCATATTTGCAGCATTCCTTCCTGCCACAGGACCTTGCTCAGACTTCAGCACTCTCCCCTATTCTGATTTGACTTCTCATCCTCTAGAACTCTGCTCAAGCAGCATTTCCTCAGGGAATCTTCCTTGAGTAGGTCAACCCTCCTATTTAGATGCTTATAACATGCTAATGGTATCATCATTGCAATGACACATTATTTGATGCAAACGTTTGATTATTTTCGGCCCCCACAATGAGGTCAGAGTTTAGGTCTGGCTTTGTACAGTATAGAGCATTCTGTGGGGCATACTATAGGTACTCAACAAATACTTGTTGAATGAATTAATGAATAAATTTAGCTATTATCTCATATGAAAGAAAAGAGGCTAAGACTCAGCAAAAGATTTTCCTAGGTGAGTGGTGATGGGTGACCAGGAGGGCTGGGGAGAGGCAGTAGAGCCTGGGGACAGTTCTAAATGACTGAGGACTTCCCCTAAGAAGGGGAAGCCAGAGAGAGAAGCAGGGTTTAGGGAGAGGATCTGAAGGGTTTATTTGCAAATGAATGGCAGGTTCTCCTGGGGCAGCCCCACACTTCATCTTTCCCCACAGGGGCATCCCCAGAGCAAGGGTAGCCCCAGGCTGGGGGTGTACGTGGTAGTGACTGGGAATGCCAAATGAGTGTAAAACAGATTTAAAAAAAGGTGGCTTGTTGCCAGTCAAGAAGTGATCCAGTCTGATTCAGCAATAAGATTGAAAAGAAAGTGGTCAGAGGACCTTGACCCTGTAGGCTGGGTAGGAAGCAGTCACTTTCTGCTAAAGGTCAGTGACCAGTGAGAGGGAAGGCGTATCCCTGCACGGTCACTGCCGACATCTTTGCAAATGCAGAAAACAATAGTCCCATCACATGCATAGTGTCTGTGTACATCCTCCCAATCTTTATTTTACACATTTTTCTTTTTATTAATATATAATGTATTATTTGCTTCAGGGGTACAAGTCTGTGAATCATCAGTCTTACACAATTCACAGCACCACCACAGCACATACCCTCTCCAGTGTCCACAACCCAGCCATCCCATTCCTCCCACTCCCCTCTCCTCCAGCAACCCTCAGTTTGGTTCCTGAGATTAAGAGTCTCTTATGGTTTGTCTCTCTCCATGGTTCCATCTTGCTTCATTTTTTTTTCCCTCCCTACTCCCCCTCCCACCCTGCCTCTCAAATTCCTCATATCAGTGAGATCATATGATAATTCTTTCTCTGATTGACTTATTTCGCTCAGCATAATACCCTACAGTTCCATCCACGTCATTGCAAATGGCAGGATTCCATTCTTTTTGATGGCTGCATAGTATTCCATTGCATGTACACACTACATCTTCTTTATCTATTCATCTAGACTCTTTCCATAGTTTGGCTAGGGACATTGCTGCTATAAACATTCGGGTGCACGTGTCCCTTCAGATCACTACATTTGTATCTTTGGGATAAATTCCCAGTAGTGCAATTGCTGGATCATTGGGTAGCTCTTTTTTCAACTTTTTGAGGAACCTCCATACTGTTTTACAGAGTGGCTGCACCAGCTTACATTTCCACCAACAGTGTAGGAGGGTTCCCCTTTCCCCACATCCTCGCTGACATCTGTCGTTTCCTGAGTTGTTCATTTTAGCCATTCCTACTAGTGTCAGGTGGTATCTCACTGTAGTTTTGATTTGTATTTCCCTGATTCCGAGTGATGGTCAGCACTTTGTCATGTGCCTGTTGGCCATTTGGATGTCTTCTTTGCAGAAATGTCTCTTCATGTCTTCTGCCCATTCTTAATTGGATTGCTTGTTCTTTGGATGTTGAATTTGATAAGTTCTTTATAGATTTTGGATACCAGCCCTTTATCTGATATGTCATTTACAAATTTCTTACACATTTTTCTATACGCAGTTGAACTCATCTGCAAAACATGATTTGGCAATTTCCTTTCTCACTAAACAGTAGAGTACGTGTTTCTAAATTGCTTTCTAGAGAGGATATACTGATCTACTCTACTACAAACAATGTGCTAGAATGCCTCTCTCCTGGCAACCTTTGCAAATTTTACCAGTGAAAAATAGCAATTTATTATTTCTAATTCCTAATTATTTCAGTTCATAATTCATTATTATTTTAATTTGTGGTTCTTTCATGTCTAGAGAGAATGAACACTTCTCAAATCCTTCTTAGTTATACATACTTTTGATAATATATATTTCAATATACATATTTTTCAATCTATGTTTTTCAATGTATATATTTCAATTCCTAATTCATTATTTTAATTTGCAATTATTTCATTTCTAGAGAGAACAAAAACTTTTCAAATGCTTATTAGTAATACATATTTTTTTAAAACTGACTTTTGCAAAGTTACTTCTAGGATGGTAAATGGAACCTTTCCCACCTCCAGAAGTAACAACTCCCCCAAATGGTTTTATGTGTGAGGAAGACAGGGATAGCAATGGGGAGAGGAAGGAGTGCCATGGCAGAAAGGTCAATGGTTGGTGGCCCTGGTTCCCAGACCAGCCTCCAGTACACCTTTGGAAGGGTGAGGATCCAAGCCTTCCGAACAAATCAACGCTAACTAAATAGATGGTGGGTATTTGCTGTGCAGCTTTTTTGGGTTGCTGCCCCAATCTGATCCACCACATAGGTTTTGATATCCACTGGGAAATAAGCTGGGAGCCAGTGGCCCAGGGGAGGGATTCTATCTGCATGGCCTCCAGAGCCCAGTAGGTCACCTGGCACATGGTCATCCCTCGGTACAGATATGTTCTATGACTGAATGATGGGAGACTGAATGGTTAGTTGCTTTAGGAGAGAGGAGACCATATCCCTCTGTGCTCTCAATTCTGTTTTCCGCTAGGTGGCTAAACTGCAAGTCCCTGCCTCGCACAGACATCCATCTCCATACCTTTGAAAGTTAATCCAAACAATAGCAAATACTCCTTCTAACTCTGAAATTCCATGAAAACACCTAAGATGTTTTGCTTTTCTTTTTTAGAAGGGTCCTTATCTATGAAACAAGATGAAAATGTTGACCTCCCATGAGGTTGCCAGATTAAATATGGGCCACTCAGTTATATCTGAATATCAGATCAACAAGGGATACTTTTTTAGTATGTCTCAAATAGTGCATGACTCAGAAAATAATTGAAGCACTAAATGATTAAACAACAACCAGCTGGATCAGTTTATTGCATTTGGGCTTGTGTTTCCGGACTGACGATGATTATTTGGCATTCATTCAACAAGTATTTATTGAGCATCTATTAGATGCCCGACATTATTTAGGCCCTGGTGACACAGCAGAGAATAAGATAAAGCAGTGTCTCTGTTTTCATATGACTTACATACTTGTAGACAAGAAAATGCATAAAATATCAGGTGTTCTTAAAGCTTAGACTAATAAAACAGGATAAAGTTCAGAGACCATGTGAGGAGGTGAAGGAGGGAATCAAATAGTCTGACGAACTTGATCTTCTGCAACTGAGAGCCTCTTCCCACTTCTGCCAAGAGCTGTGTTTTTGTAACAACAGGAACCTGACATTATTTTATAGCAACCAATGAAACTGCATAAAGATGATGTCCTTGATTCAAAGGTATGTGTCCAAATCAGGGATAAAACAATCACTTGAAAAAAAAAAAAAAAACAATCACTTGCAGGGATGGAAGAGACCTATAAATCATCTGGTGCAGATTTTAGCTGAGCTGGGGCTGCAACCAAGTTCCCTGGCAGCTGGGAGAAAGTTCAGGAAGGGCAGGAACTTACTGAAAAGAACTTCTGTTTTCATTTTCTATGTGCCGGTCAGAGTGGATTGAGTCCTGACAACCTGATGTGTTTTTGAAGTTTTAGCTGCAACAACAGGGAAGGGTTTTCCTCTTTAAGAAGTCTTTATGCTGGAGTGCCAGGGTGGCTCAGTCGGTTAAGTGTCTGTCTTTGGCTTAGGTCCTGATCCCAGGGCTCTTGGATTGAGCCCCTCGTGGGAAGCCTGCTTTTCTCTCCTCCCCATTCATAATTTCCCTTGTTATCTCTCTCTCTCAAATAAACAAATAAAATCTTTATTAAAAAAAAAGTCTTTATGCCTCCTGGAGCCAGTACTCTGAGTGGGGTTCAAGGCTGGGCTGGGGACCATCAGACTCACTGCTGGAAAGAGCACCTGTCTTACTCTCCTACCAGCCAAGAGAGGTCAGTCATTGGCACCATCACTGTTGCTGTCTTCATGATCACATCATGTTTGCAGGTGGTTTCTCTACCCCAGGTTACTTGAGTTGCTATGGTGATGAATCCTACATCTTATGTCTTATTGCTAACTGTATATTTGGTCTACACCTTATTAGGCAAGGTGTGGTCCCCAGGCCAGCAGCATCCCCATCATTTGGGGCCTGGCTAGAAATACAGTCTCCAGCCCCACCCCTGACCTGTTGAGTCATGGCCTGGACTTTAACAGTGTTCCAGGGAATGGCATGCACATTAAAGTTTAGGAAAGAGTGTGCTAGAACATTTTGTGTGCTTGTGTCCATTGCATTTCTTACATTAGACTTGTATTTGATTTAACACAAAGGCCTCTGCCATGAGACTTGGATGTGTGGGTCTCAGTAATGTCTTCCTCAAGTAAGACCAGATCAGTTTGTAGAGTTCTTCTTATCATTTTCAACTCGCAGGAGTTAGGTGCTCAGATGTGTCTGTAGATTCTTGGTTTCCAAAGGAAGATCCTCACGGAAACCTGAGGAAATGAAGTTTCGGTGCAGGAGGGGCAGCTACTTGAAAATAAATAGCAAGAAGGTGCCCAGGAAATTTCTACCAGAGAAGTTTTTAGGCATTCTTGTGGCTTCTCTGCAAATTTTCTTCCTCAGAGGAACAAGGGCCTCCAGCCCCATCAGATGGAATTCCCAACCACACAAACTTGCCTGCTCCAAGTCTGGGGCCTCTCGGGCCCTGTGGGAACCCTGCAGGGGGCCAGAGTCTGGATGCAGGAGAGAACAAGCTCTCCCCAGGTGAGGGCTTCTCTGAGTCCCGGCCAGGCGCAGGTGAAGGGACGGCTCACCCGTATCGCGTGGTAAGAGGGCACGTGTTCACATTTGAGGGGAGATAGGTTTACTTGTGTGCTCTTTCATCATAGCGCCCTTCCCAAGATAACAAGCTGAGGGAATCAAGCAAGTTCTACCTCTGAATGGCTTGGAACCCCTGAAGGGCAGGGCCTAAAGGTGGGCCCTCAAACAGCAATGCAGAAAGCCAAGAGCAGACACACTCCAGCTGGAACTCGGGGCGAGGCCTCAGACTTGGTTCCAGTGAAACTCAGAAGTGCTTCTAGGGTGAGCGGAACCATCTCCCCAAGGGTAGCAAACAGGGTGGCTGAGACAGCTGAGCTAAGGGCTTTTGCATTGGTGTGGACCCTTTGATGTGAACTTGGTAAACCTCCTTACCATACCCAGTCACAAAGAGCTGCCGCCCACTTCTACCTGGAGGCTCAAGGGATTAGGGGCTAACTAACAGGGGTAGCTGGTGGAGTGCCTCCAGGGCATTCTGAAGCCCATTGTGAACAGGATCAATGCATCAAGTTGAAGATTTTTGAAAGAGGGCTGATTAGCCTTGGAAGGGTCCCGGCTGGGGGTGGGGTGTGTCACTGGGCCCAACCTTCTTGTTCAGATGGGAAATGAAATTAAGCCCCGAGGCAGGGAGATGGGGATGGGACTGGCCCAAAGTTCCCTGGCATTTTCTGGCAAAGTGGCAATCAGCACTAATGTCATCTGGCTCCCAGCCAAAATCTCTGTCAACCGCCCTCTGAAAGCCTGGCTTTGCTGGGACAGTGAAGGAGGCCATCTGTTTAACACATCTCTGCTTCTGAGAACAGTGGGGAAGGGCCCTCCTTTCCATCTTCACCCTCTGTCTTTGTCAAGATGGCCTCCACGGAGGCTGTGACTCTGTCCCTAGGCCCTCACTGTCTTCAGGGTAGGGGCGCCTTCCTGGATTGCAGGGGATACCCTGCCTCACCCGGATGCCTTGTTGGACTCCGTGATCCTCCCGCAACAGAATTCCTACGCTGGGCCCCACACCCTTCCCACTTTGCTCTTGGGGCATTAACTGCTCCTACAACCCCTCTTCCTTACTAGACTGAAACTCTGGGGAGTAGCTCTCTCTCGTTATCTCTGTCTCAAATATGAATTTGAAAATGAATATCCACCTTCTCAGCTCCTAGAGTGCCTAGTACGGAGCTAGTACAGCTGACGCTCCATCCAGGCCACAGTGACCCATTCTCTTTTCTTCCCCAACAGATTCAGAGCCCAGTACCTTGGACTCCCAGTCTTCAACCACCCTGTTCCTGTCCTCAGAGGAGCCGGGTCCTTCCACCGCGGCGCTGCCCTCTCCCTCCTCCTCCTGCGAGCCCCAGGCCTTCTCCCCAGGCGCGTCGGTGCTGCCCCCGGGACTGCCGCAGGCCCCCGCCGCCGCCGCGCCCCCCGGCCCCAGTGCCCCCGTACGCCCGGGCCTCTACTCGGTTGTCCTCTCCTCCCCTGACCGGGCCCCGCGACTTGGCGACTGGCTGCCCGGGGGCGCCGCAGCCACCCCTCCCGGCGTCCGTGGGGATGAGCTCGAGCGGCCGGCGCCCGCCCCGGGCCCCGAGAAGGGCCGCGCCCCGCGCCCGGGAGGCGGAGCAGCCGGCAGGGAGGAGGGCGCCGAGGCCCCCGGAACCTCCCCTCCGCCCTGCCCCCCGCCGGCCGCGCCCACCAGCCTGGAAGCCAGTGTGGGGGATATCCTGGTGGAGCTGCGGACCATGAATGGCCACTTGGACGTCATAGCGAGGGCCCTCACCAAACTGGCCTCGTCCCTGGGGCCCCCTCCACAGCCCCTGTCCGAGACCCGGGATTCCAGCTAACACAGGAGCGGCCGCCTGGCTGGGCACCTTCGTGGTCCTCAGCGGAGGGATCCCCAGGGCATCGGGTGTCTCCACTTGTCATCTGTCACCTATTACCCACAGGGGCCCAGCAAAACCAGCAGAAAGAACAATCCTCTGCTCCGCCTGCTAGAATGAACCTCCCCTGGCCGCTCAGTCTGAAATGATGGTGCTTCTCACACTGTCTGGCCAGGTCCTTTCTCCACAGTCCTCGCTACCCCACTCCCCTGGGCTCTCCCTGACCTTCAGATGTCCTTTGCCTTGTTTTGGAAAAGGCCTTGAACTCCCAGCAGGAAAAGTGCCCCCAGCAGGTGGTGGGACCTTGGGCGAGGAGTCCTTAAGAGAATCATCTTTCACATCCCATATCTGTGACTCTTGGGTAGTGTGGGGGGAAGGCAAGCCAGCTCCAGCTTTCTTCCTTTCTGACTTGTTAATGATCTCTCGTGATGTTTACATATTTCTTTAAAAAAATTTTTTTTGATAACTAAATTTATTTTTTCTCATTATAACCACATTACAGGAAGTTCAGAAAATAGAGACGTCAAAAAATCTGATGTATTTGGAGAAGGGGGTATTTAAGTGTTTCTTATGAATAAGAAAGTATTTGTGTAATAAACAACATTTTTATATGTACTTTCTGGATGTTGGCCTCACTCACTCAGCTCCATTTTTTCCCTTTGCTTGGGCCCCTGTTCCTGGCTAATTGTCCCGGCCCTCCTGTGCTCCTTTGGATCTAACTTCAACGTTTCTCATGCCTGTGAAGAATAAGCTTCTAAAATTCTCATGATTCTTTTCTAAAACTCCCAGGTCTCCTTAAATTTGGCAAATCCACCCCTTTCCTCTGGATTGGAACAGAAGCTGAGTCACAGAGTGACTGGACAATATGGGGGAAGCCAGCACCCTTGGCCTCTAATTTTTAGGTGCCAGACCACCCTTCCCCATTGTGACAACCAAAAATATCCCCAGATTCTTTGCTAATGTCCCCCGATTGAGACCTAGGTGAAATTTCAGAAATCTGCAATACTCTGTGCCCTCCAGGATCTGACTTCCCCTAAGGAGCCATGGCTCTTGTCATTTTCCTATTTGAATTAGAATTCATTTGTCAGAAGCATATCTAGGGCTCTTTTCCTGGAAACAAAGCAAGAGTCAGAAACCGCATTGAACAGAGTAAAAGGCCATCCTTGAGCATCTGCAGGGCACACGGGCCCCGGGCTGAGGCCAGTGACTCCCTGGGTTCTGAAGCCCTTGGCATACCAGAGCATCGCTGACTTCGGCCTTCCACCTGGAGAGCTTGTGAGGATACCCATTCTGCTTTAGTGGTTCTGGTGGGGCCTGAGACTCCGCATTTCTAATGAGCTCCAGGGGATGTTGATGCTACCTTCCCAAGACACATTTGAAGTAGTAAGTGAGTAGCAACGGCTTTTCCACTTTGGGATTCCTGCTGGTTTGGGTTGCCTGTCTTTGCAGAGTCAGGTGGCATAGATACCCCTAAGCTCTTACCAAAACTTTTACTGCAGCTCTGGGGCATTTCTTGTTTTATTTTTTTTTATTTTTAAAGATTATTTATTTATTTATTTGAGAGAGAAAGAGAGAGAGAGAGAGAGAGAGAGAGAGAGCAGGAGCAGGGGGAGGGGCAGAGGGAGAGGGAGAAGCAGACTCCCTGCTGAGTGGGAAGCCCAATGCTGGGCTAGATCTAAGGACCCTGGGATCATAAGCTGAGCTGAAGGCAGATGCTTAACTGACTGAGCCAGGGTGTGGGGTGACTTCAGCTCAGGTTATGATCTTGGGGTTCTGGGATGGAGCCCAGTACAGACTCTTTTACTCAGAGGGGACCCTGCTTGTCTCTCTCTCTGTCAAATAAATAAAATCTTTAAACAAATTTAAATAAAAACCAGGGTGTATTAGGTCTAGTCACCCATTTCTAAAGAAGTTCCACTGGAGTTCAAACCAATTCAACGTCTATTGGGTGTCTACGATGTTGGTGCCTGGGGGACAGAAGGTGAGTAAACTAAGGGCCCTGCCCTCTAGGGGCTCCCAGGCTAGAGTCCCACCCAGAGAGGCATCAGACACATTGGCAGTTCCCTGAGTAAACAACTTGAAGAGGGGGTGGGGAGAAGCAGCAGAGAGTGGTGAGAATGGCAGTCGTTGAGCCTGGCCTTCTGGCTTTTATTCTCCTGCCTCAGTCTCTTCATCTGTGTCAGATGGGGGTGACGGCCTCTGGTCCATCATGGCCCAACAGAAGCAGACTTGGATGTTCAGGGGGTTTTGTGCTCCAGAAGGTGCTGTCCAGATGCCCTTATGACGAGTGGGTGACATTCCCTTCTCTCTCCTAGGTCCTGTGGTGGGAGGCACCCTGGAGAGGGGGAGTCACATGTTCACATCTGAGCTGCCCCCCATCTCTGACTGACTAAGCCCTCCCCCCCTCTTTTTTTTTCCAGGAAAAGAATCCATGGCCCAAATGACCGTCCTTTGTTCTGCTCTTTAGTTGAAAAAACAGCTAAGCGGCCATTCAACCACAGCGGCCGGCCGGGAACATCAGTATTTTGGGTTCTTACTCAGATGCTCATTCAAACAATCTTTTGTCTCATTTTGAGAGACTTCTCTGGCATCAAATTAAAAACTACAAAAGATGAAGTCTTTCGGGAACAAAGAGGAACTGGCTTATACATCTGAAATTCAGATATAGGGACTGAATCCTTCTCTCGGAGTCCCCGTCTGCACATGTGAGATTGATGTTGGGAGATCAGAAGAAGCGGCTGCTCTAATACTCATTCCATCTAGGACGAGTGGACGAGAGTGTGGGCGCCTGTTTGGGGCATGTAGGGCTTCAGAAACTGGGCCTGGTGTAGGGTTTTTGGAGATGATGCTGAAGGGAGATAGGAGGGGGAGGATTTGCAGGACAGCCAAGGTGATGGAATTGCATTCAAATAAACTATCAGTCTGAAGGGGCTGGGCAGACAAAAAGAAATCTTGTCTTGTAGATTGTAGGTTGGAATTTCTCTCCGAATGACACTAGACTGTCCTGATACCTCTTCATCCTGAGGCTTAGGTGTCTTTCGGGTTGGCACAACATAAGACAAGCATGTGATGGCTCAAGGTGGCAAGCGGAAAATCATTTGAAGACCTATGAGAGAGATGGAAGGCTAAGCCAGTTTACCTGTACGGGCACTCACTGCAGCTCATCTTTGTGAGGTAATGAGGGGCCTGTTTTGGAAGGCATTCCAGCAGAGACCAGATGGGGAGCTGCTGATGCTGAAGCAAACGGGGTTCTACAGTGGGTGGAGCAGTTTAAAGACCCTCTCACTCTAGCATTAAGTAAGCCTGGGCTCCTCTCTCTCTCAGGCCTGTACCCAGTCCAATGTCCAGTCACATGGGCTCTACCTTCTAAAGAGTGATCCCACCACTTCTCACTGCTGCCACCTGGCCGAAGCCACTGTCCTCTCCCACCTGAGTCCTGCAGCAGCCTCCTAACTGGCCTCCCTGCTCCTTCCCTACTCTCTCAGAGAAGCCAGAGTGGTCTTTTCTCTTTTTTCTTTTTAATGTTTAGTGATTCATGAGTTGTGGATAACACCAAGTGCTCATCAGATCATGTGCCCTTCTTAATGCCCATCACCCCGTTACTCCACCACTCCACCAACCTCCCCTTCTGCAGCCCTCAGTTTGTTTCCCAGAGTCAAGAGTATCCTATGGTTTGTCTCCCTCTCCGATTTCTTCCCCTTCAGATTTCCTGCCCTTCCCCTATGGGCCCCCCCACTATCTCTTATGTTCCACCTATGAGTGAAACCATATAATTGTCTTTCTCTGATAGACTTATTTCACTTAGCATAATCCTCTCCAGTTCCATCCATGTCAGTGTAAATGGCAGATATTCATCTTTTCTGATGACTGAGTAATATTCCATTGTATATATGAACCACATCTTCTTTATCCATTCATCTGTTGATGGACCTCTCAGCGCTTTCCACAGTCTGGTTATTGTGGACATTGCTGCTATAAACATTGGGGTACAGATGCCCCTTCTTTTCATTACATCTGTATCTTTGAGGTAAAGCAGAGTGTTCTTTTAAAAGCATTTCTAACCAGGTCACTCCTCTCTGCACACTCTCCAGTGGCTTCTATCTCGCTTAGAGTAAGGGCCAAAGTTTTACATAATTTGGTCTCCTATTATCTGAGTGATCTCATCTCTTATCACTCTCCTCTATTCTAATCCCATCAACCTCCTTCTGGCTTCTCCCATGCACTGGCTATTTCTACCT
Source organism: Spilogale gracilis (assembly GCA_004023965.1). Lineage (NCBI taxonomy): Eukaryota > Metazoa > Chordata > Mammalia > Carnivora > Mephitidae > Spilogale > Spilogale gracilis. Next base: position 5,517 of record PITA01022284.1, on the reverse strand, counting down.
CAGGGCCTTTGCACTGGCTATTTCTTCAGTCTAGACCACCCTCCCCCCCCATAGGTCACATGACTTGCTGTCTCAAACCCCCTTTGAAAAATTGTAACCCCCTCCCTAACCTTAACCCTCCACATGCATTTCTTATTCTCCTTTCTTCTTGTTGTTGTTGTGTGTGTATGTGGTTGTTTTTGTTTGTTTTCTGCCTTGCAAAAACCACCACCCTGCACACTATATGCTTACTTTATTATTATTATTATTTTTTAAGATTTTACTTATTTATTTGACAGAGAGAGACACAACGAGATAGGGAGCACAAGCAGGATGAATGGGAGAGGGAGAAGCAGGCCTCCCGTTGACCAGGGAGCCTGATGCGGGGCTCGATCCTAGGACCCTGGGATCATAACCCGAGCCGAGGGCAGACACTCAATGACTGAGCCACCCAGGCGCCCCTTACTTTATTTTTTGTCATTGGAATGTTAGCTCCATGAAGAAAGGACTTTTTGTTTGCTATCTTAGCATACTGCCCTTGAAAAAATAAAAGTGTTTGTAAAAGGGACACATCAATTGTAACAGTTTGGACCATACAGAGGAGAACAAAAAAGAATATGAAATCCACCCCAAAATCCACCCCCAAGGGATAACTACTGTCAGTATTTTGGCAACCACTATTTGAAACATCTGTGTCTGTACAAAATGCATACACGTGTGTGTACTTGTATTCAACTGTGATTACCCTGGGTCTGCTGTTCCACAGCCTGGTGTGGTGGTGTTGGTTTTTTTTTTGTTTTTTGAACTTGATAATGGATAGAAATTTTTCCCCTTAAAACAATACATGTTATATATGAAGAAACACTTACTACTTGTTTAAGCAATCCTGTGCTTTGGTTTCTAATTTTTCACAGTGGTAAACAGTGCAGCAATGACTATATCTTGGGCCTGCCTGTTTTTGCTCTTCTCTGTGTTAAGGTAAGTTCCTGGAGGTGTGCTTTCTGGGTCAAAGGGCACACATTTCTACTTCTTGTTTTAGGTTGCTGTGGTGGCTTCATTGAGGTTCAAAAAGGGGAAGTGAATGAATGAGAGGAGGAATTCAGGGGCTTCTGAGTGGTTCCATTCAAGAACCTGGAAAAAGGAGGAAATGAAAACAGGACTGCCTTCTAAGGGTTGAAATCTGAGCACGGTGGGCTGGAACAGAGTTATGCAAAGCTACCTGGGAGGGACAAATCTCCCACGGTCGCTCAAATGGTGTGTGAGTCTGGGTCTGATCAGGAAACAGGAAAAAACAACCATCTAAGTTTTGCACACGGAGGGGCTCTCATTCAAGGGATTGGAAACAAGGGTTTTGACAGGGCTAGAGAAACATGGAGGGCCAGCTCAGGCAGCTCATGAGGAGTAACTGCAGGAAAGTACCACCAGCCCTTGGGTTGATGCAGCTACGGAAGTACAGGACCCCAGTGATCCCCAAGTCCGGGCGGTAAAGCTGAGCTGCCTCAGTGAGAGCTGGGGAGTGACAGCCCAGGCTGTACATAGCCCTACCACTGTCACCGTCCCCTGCAGGTATCACTAGTGCTGTCACCAGGGCCTGAGACCCTCACTAGACAGAAGCTGGAGGAAGGGAGGGAGTTGCTTCTCCCCTCCTCCCACCTTCTGGCTCCCAGGAGGTGCCTTCCTCTCTGAGAACCTAGCTGGAGGCCCCCGTTGGAGGGAGTCTGGGAAATGCAGATTGAGGGCCCTTGGCCCCGATGACACAGGACCGAACACAGCTGACGGCGTATCTCCCAGTGGTGGTGCCGGCGGCAACTTGAGCCAAAGCAGTGGCATAGCTAAAGAAAGCAGCTGTTGCACAGACGGTAAGCTCCTACAGCCACAGGAGCACCGAGGAGCAGGCTCCATGGAGTCCCACATGGGTAGCACCCGTGCCAGCAGAGAAGGGCCTGCCTGACCCTCAGGACCCAGCCCCAGGTGGACGCAGGCACCCTGGCTCTCTCATCTGATACCACTCCACAGTCCAGGGAATACAAACGAGACCCTGGCCCTGAGAGACAGACAGGCTAGGTTTGGGACCCTTCTTGGGGGGCTGTTGGGTCTTGGATAATAGTAGGTTACCAGTGTGCATTGTCACTCTGGGAGACAGGAAGCCCTTGGACATATTCATTTATCTAAAGGACATAGGTCCCAACAGTTACTGGGCTCCTATCAGGCATTGGTTGGGGGCTCTATCTCCATGCAAGATCTTATTTATTTCTCATAGCGACCCTGTAAGCAAGGTTGGGAGCGAGGTACATTTCATTGATCAGGAAATTGAGGTACAGGGAGGTGGTGGGACTTGCCCACGGTCACTCAGCTGGTAACTGACAGAGCCTGGACCTGTCTGTCGCCAGGGTCCTGGCCTTGCCACACATGGGTTGCCCATCACATTGATGGACCTTTTCCTTTCTGAAGTAGGTCAAAGACCCAGGGCTGCGAATGGCCTCTGGCTGGTGAATCTCCCCCACAGTGACAACCGAGATGCTTCTGGAAGTCACAGGTCCCTGAAAAAGTGAGAAAATGTCATCACTGGAATAATAAACTGGAAAGCAATGGACTTTCCCTCCCCCCCACCAATGGTGTCAAAGATGTTGGGCTGGGAGGAAGAGTGATGCGAGAGGACAAGACAACGTGCAGGGAAGAGTGGGTGAGGAGAGAGGCCAGAAGGGCTGTGCCAAATTGGTGGCTCAGAAGTGCCTTTAAGGTCAATGTCACTAACTCTGTTCCATGTACAAAGTGACTTAGGTTCAGTTGTAATTTGCTTCCCACCGTCCATACCCGCTTGGTCCACCTGACTGAAACGACCGATTCTGCTTGGAGGGCCAGAAAATGCAAGCATTCTGCAAGTCTCTCAGGGGCCAGTGTTAGCATCTGGAGTCCTGGGGCATTTTCTAAGCTTCCTATAAAGCAAGGACCCTAGCATGCAGCAGGCAGACTGACTCTAACCTGGGCTGTCACACATGAGACTGGGCAGTACCCCATGGGCTCAGACCATTTCCACTAAGCAAATGTGCAAAGCCTCTGATGAGAGGTCCTGGGAGCATCTTCCAAGGCTCTTGGCTCCGGCATCTTCCTCCAGAATGCACCAAATGTTCTCTCTACTGCCCATGTGCTCTCCCGAGGGCACTCTGCTGGCCTGGCGGTCCCTTCTGGAGCAGATGCTGTGTCCTGCTCACCCCTCACCCCCATCCCCACCATGCCCAGCACATTCAGACCCAGAGCTGGTGCTCAGTAAATGCTGATAGAGGGCTCTGCTGTGGAAGGGGGAGCAGTCCCTGCAGCCCAGTCTGGCAGTGTGGGGGTTCTATTTCTTGCTTCCTGAGCACTGCCCGCACTGCCTGGTTGGAGATGAAGACCTGTCCGTCCGCCAGTCTGGTGCTGGCCCAGGAGGGAAGGTCATGACGACCTGCCTCCGCTGCAGCTTCCAGGACTCGCCTTTGCTTGTTTTCTGGGAGCCTCCATGTCTGCCCACAATGGCATGGCTCATTCAACTGCCCAGATTCTTGGCGCAGCGCATGGGCCACATAACTTGTTTCCGTGGTGAGCATGGCAGAGGTGGTTGGCGCTCCTGGACCCGGCCTTCCCCCCGGTCTCCCCGGGCAGGGCACGTGCCAGGCAGCAGCTCCTGAAGTGGGGTTTCTGCTGGGAGGGGGGGGCGTCATCTAACACTTGGCTGTGCTTTGAGCTGCAATGAACAGATCTAACAGATTTTATTCGTTCCTTCCTCTTATGTCCCACCTTGTTCCCCAAAGCGTTTGAGAGAACTATATGGAATACCACATTTTGGATAGCGCTCGGACAGCATTGGGCCTGACCCCCTTCACTGGTCAGTGACTAGCTCAGGGTTGCCCAGCGATGAGGAGCTGGGCTGGCTGGCCGCTACCCTCTCCCACCTAGTCCTCTGTCCTTTCAACTGCGGTGCTTCCTGGCTCCCTGAGTGACTCTTCCCAGGGGTGAGATGGGACAGCCTGGAACAGTCCTCCTTTTCCAACACCTTTGCCCCTGAGATTGGACACATGCTCAACACACACGTGGACATACATGTAGGTTGGATCCAGAATTTTAAATGAAAAATCAATTTTTTTTCCTTTTTTTTTTTTTAAACCAGGGGTCAGGCTAACTTTGGCGCATAACCTGTTCTCATTTGACCTGGGAGCGAAAGGTGATTTTTACATTTTTAAACTGTGAAAGCAGCAGCATAGGTTACAGAGACCGGATGTGTGCTGCAAAGCCAAAAATATTTACTGTCTAATCCTTTGCAGACAATGTTTGCTGATTCTCAGCCCAGACAGTGCATTTCCCTTTCCCCACAGTGATGGTAAACAATCTGCCCAGGAGACTGAAGGCTCCTCTTTTAGAGGTCCACCTATATGGTCCTTTCTATAGGGTTCCAACTGTGAAATTTAGAATTTGCAGCTTGCTCCCTTTATCCCATCAAATGCTTGTGACTCTGTGGCTCGATTCCTCTCTTCCCAGGATGAACCAAGGGGCAAACCTATTGTCAGGAGACTTCCAGAGGTGAATTAGGGCTCAAGGCATTTCCTGCTGGTACCCACCACTGGCTGCTCCTGCAGGGAGGTGCTTTGCAAATGCTTGGCCCCAGGCCGACAGAGGGGGGGCCCAGAACAGACTCCCAAGAGTGGCAAGGAAAACACCTTTTCCCTCAAAGAGAAACATAGGCTGCTTGTGATCTGACTACCTCTGTTTCCTCCCCACCAAGGCAGGCTTCTCAACTAGTTCCTGCCTCTTCAGACTGCTCGTTTCTTTAGAGTTACTGAACCAGAGTAACCACAAATCGGGCCAGAAGAGCTTGATAACCCGCTGAACTCTGCGTGGCCTTGACTGGGCTTCTCCCCAGCACATCTGACGGCGACCGGCCGCCTGCCTCTCCGCTGCTGCGGGGACGTGGCCAGCACCCAGGGGCCTCTGAGCCTCAGGGCTCGGGCTCCTTACTGCCAGAGTCCAAGCAAAGAGAGGGGCGGAAAGTCACAGGCAGGCAGAACCGGGGACATTCAAAAGTGTCAGAGCTGTTCAGGGTTGTGAAAGATTTACTGGCGGGCAGTTCGGAGTTTAAATATGAAATGACACCAGAAGCCTTTAATGTAAAGAGGAACGTGAAGCCTGATCTGCGAGCAGAAAATAGTCTGTGAACTTCCCTCTCTGAGATCTTAGAAGTTCTGTGCTATTGAATCCAGGCAGGGCTGTAGCAGTGGAGCACTTCATGCGCTCATAAATATAACATTATTGGACCCCAAAGCCAATCCTTCTCCAACTGATTAGGCCCAGATTGGTCAACCCATAAATCAACACTGAATGAGAGCTATAAAGTTGTGAATCAATGTGTCCCAGACCTCCAAACTGGAATGAAAACGTTGGAATAAAATAACTGGAACACTTCCAAGAGCCTTCTTCTCATCCCTCCTCCCACCAGCCCCATATCCCTACTACACTAATTTTAAAAGCCCCTTTTCTCCCCCCTTCTACTTCTTCTTCTTCCTCCTC